>JASDQU010241941.1:80184-91818 GCA_032191745.1 Picea mariana
TAATTGAATGAAAAATTTCATACAACCAAAATCTAAAGTAAAAATAAAATTCTCTCTTTTTAATGACCAAAGCCCCAAAATTCTAAGCATCTTAGATAGAAAGAGAAGTTTAAAAGTAAAAGACATATCAAAATAGAATTGAGTCTTCTTAGCAATTTCTAAGCCACACGACTTTTGGCATTTTGGATAGATGATGGAATGCTAACTATGTCATCATCAATTTGGTAAAGCTAACTCCTAAACAAGTTGTAATTGAATTAATAATTACCCTTCTTTACCAATATAACAACACATATTCAAAATCCCTTAATTGAGTACCGCATAGTCCACATGTCTCTATGTATATTAAAAGAACAATTGTCACTCCTAGTCGAATGGATAGTTAGTTTCATTATCCTCAATCATTCATCCTACAATTAGTAGGACTAGGGACTTATATGTCTAGAGTGAAGCCAACTTCTTAATATGGGTTATATGAGGCAACCTTGCACTAGTTTCAATTCCAAAAATAAATAAATCATTGTTACCTTATTCTTGTAATGATAAATAGTTGATATGGTCCATAGCAATTAACATGGTTAACTTTGCACTCATTGCTAAATATTTAGAATCAATCTTATTAGTACTTCCAAAAGGTATTATAGTAATAAGCAAGGTTATTAATCTGTTAAATCTCTAAATTATATTTAAAAAATTTTCCAATATATTTATTATTTGAATTTTTTCAAAAACATAATAAATATCTTTTTTTTAATATAATTTGGTATATTTAATTTTTCATCGGTTAAAATAATTTTGATATGACATTAATCTCCTAATGTGTGCAATGTTTTAAAATCTATTTGTCAAAGTAAAAAGTTGGTTTATAATTTATTTTTTTCTATAAATTGTATGATTGGCCAGTTTGGAGGATGGGTTCGTCATTTTAGAGACTTTGCTCTATGACACTGCGGTCTAGAGACATTGTAGTTGATGCCACCTTGACGTCACAGTCTAGGTACCTACAGTCGATGCCTCCTCTTGTGGAAACCTACATGCATTTGAGCACCCATGTCATCGATGCATAATTATGGGTGCAGTAAGCATGCAAGCGTTATTGAGCTCTCTCAAAATCATACCTAGAGGGAAGAATTCCTTCACTGCAACTGCTACTGAAGTGAATGCATGAAGAATTCCTTCACCACATTCTTCTCTCATCGTAACCACTCTTGAAGATGATCTCTAAAGAATTCCTTCATCATAGTCGCTCCTCAACTGGATATCTATGGTGCTTCTATGAAATATCTCAATGGTGTAAGGGAAGCTTCAAGTATCACTATTATTCTTTGTTTCCAAAGAAAGAAATGTTTGCAGAAGAAATTAAGGGTTCAAAATAAAATTTTACCCGCAGTTTTGATGCTTTCTCACTCCCCTCCTCATGTTGCTACCTTTTCTCTTGGTGCTCTCACATCCTCCTTTCCCCTTTCCGTCTCATTAATATATTCTTTCCCAACTATGTTACTTATTATTATTGCAGTATGATGATGAAATGAAGTATGGAAAGGCGAACAAGCGAGAAAATGAAGTTTGGATTTTTTTGCTTGAATTAAAAATTGAAGACATTAGATTTCATGACGTTGAGAGAAGTCATCTCATCAATAGATTCCTACCCAACTATGCTACTCATTATTATTTCAATATATAAAATCACCAACAAGCATAGAAATGAGTTTGGATTTCTTTTGCCGAAATTAAAGATTAAAGACATTAAATTTCACGAGGTTGAGAGTAGTGTAATTATAGGCACTAAAAGCTCCAATTTATAGGGAAATTTTTAAGAACCCTCCATAAATTTATATGTATAATAAATGGGTGAATCTCCATGACACATGGGAGAGTGTGAAGACTATTTTATCAATAACATAATATGCATATATAAATTTTTGGCAAATCTTTCACCAAATTATATAATCTTGTAAAATTTGGGCAAATCTTTCACGGAATTTTAAAATCTTGTGAAATTGTGGCGAATTTTCACATAATTATAAAACCTTTTAAAARTCTCGATGAATGTTTTAAAAATCTATTAATGGAATTTTTTTTTCACCCATTACACTTTCAACCACACTCATATATGTATATGAATGGACTTAAAAGTTAAGTTAAGAACATGTATTTCTTCCTTGAAAATTATAAGTTCAAATTTCATAAAGGAAAGAGTATGTACACCTCCTTAAACTTTAAGGATCAAATCCTAAAAAATTCCTTATTATTATTAATTATAATTTAAAAATAAAATTTATTATTTTAACACATTTTCAGAATTCAACACATCACCATTTTACCAATGTAGCTAATTAAACCGACTTTCAATCAAATCCTAAAAATAAAATTTCATTATTATTAGTAATTATAATTTTAAAATAAAATTTATTATTTTAACACATCATTTTTCCGAATTCAACACATCACCATTTTAACAATGTAACTAATTGAACCGACTTACTTTCGATCATTGTAAGATGTATGAACGCACCTTATGACTCTCCAATTTTAACAATATTAATACAAGATTATTGAACATTCTTCGTTCAAGTGTGCAGCGGAGGATACTTCAGAAAACTTCGGGTTTGTGTGTATTGGAATATTTTCGATGGAAAACTGGTGTGAACTTCCAGAGGATTTGCAGGAGGAGGTATTGGCTTGGCTCCCTATTGAATGCGTTTGTAAATTTTGCAGGGTGTGTAAAGAATGGAAAACCCTTCTTTCATCCACCAGGTTTATAACAAATCTATGGGCCCAGAAGCCTCCCAACAGAAAGCCATGGCTGGTTGCATTCGATGGCATCCATTCTTGTTATTTTTACAGATACTTCACATGGTATTGGGAGCAGAGCTTGTCCTTTAACTTCCTACAAGAAAGGGTAGCAGCTGTACCTGGCGCCAAACATTTTCAAGTTTATTTGAAATCATCAGCAGCAGGCCTATGCATAGTGGATCTTCAGCCAAAAACTTCAGAAAATGAAATTGAGCCCAGCCTGCCCAGGGAAGAAAATATTCTCTGCAACCCTCTGACAAGAACATCCCTGAAGCTTCCGCCTATCCCATCCCGGGAGAGCATAGGCATAGTGGGAGGGGAAGGCGGCAGCTACCAAATTGTGGCGTTCAGCGAGTGGCGTAATGGCGGGCATATGAAAGTGTCAATTTATGATCCCTCTCAAAAGAAATGGACAACTGCAGGACAGCTGCCCAGGAATTTGAGAATATCTAACAGAAGAATGGTTTGCTGCACGGATTCCGTCTATTGTTTGGTGGAGATGGAAGATTGGGTGTCTGGCATTGTGGGCTTCAATATCAGAGATGGCACGCCCACTGTAATAACGTTGCCCGAGTTTGATGACGACCCTCGTATTTTGGAATTTGGGGGACAGTTACTGTTTGTGGGAAATATCGAAGTTGAAGCCGAAGGGCAAGATGTAGTTGAAGGTGAGGCAGACGATGGGCATCTGGTTGTTTGGGAATTTCAGAAGGAGACGTTTCGCTCGTTCTCGACTTCTTCATCACGCTGGAAGGAGATTGCGAGAATGCCTGCATTATTTCGCGAGCACTTAATTGGATATCTTGGCCCATACTTGGAGGGAGGTTTTGATTGCGTAGGAGTAGGGGATTTTGTTGTTTTCCGTAATTTTGAAATTTTCCATGGAGATTCAATGGAGGCTATCATTTATTATTATAATATAAGAGAACAATGGTGGGATTGGTTCATTTGCCAGCTTAGTGTTCGGCGGCACATTGTACTGGAACCAGATCTCTTTGCATTTGAACCGAGGCCCAATGTGAAGGTTGAGTAAACTTTGCCCTTCTTGCGATAAGGGCATTATAGTAAAAAAGTAAATATCAAATAAATATTTATAAATATAAAATTTATATTTGTTTCTTATACATTTCTGGTTTATTATTACATATGTATGTTTTTCTTTTATAAAATATTGTTCTATGAATAAATATTTGTTTTTATTATTTAATTAATTAATTTCTATGAGTGTAATTTTTTTTTAATACACATGAATATCCATGATTGATGTTTTGCATTCATGATTGAGATTTTGCAAAGTTTAGTCCATGATTAAGCTGTACAATAATATTTTGCAAAGTTTAGTCCATAATTAAGCCATGATTAAGCTGTATTATAAGATAACATGGAAGTGTTTGAATATGTATAATTTTTTGTACATTTTTTCTTGAATTTACACATAAATTCAGATAAACACTTTTTTATTTACTTGCAATTTTCCTTTGTGACCAAATTTTTAATTTGTTAAAGGTAAGGTATTTCAACCTTTAATATATTTGAATCCGGAAGGAAAGGAAGACCTTTGTGACCAAAATTTTAATTTGTTAAAGGTATTTAAACTTTAATATATTTGAATCCGGGAAGGAAATGAAGAGAGCCTATGTAGTGATGCCTTATCATATTCAACTAGTAGTAAAGTAAATGATGAAATGATGTGAAGATGATGCATATGTAAGTGATAAAATAAATATGTGAGTTTAAGTATGATATGAATATTTATTGTAATATTTTGTTTTTTTTTGTTATAGTTATTATTTAAATAGATTTGTTATAATAACGAGGGAAAAATGTTTTTAGACTAAATACTTAATTTTTTTTACATGATTTGTTTTTTAGGTTTCTTTTATCTGTATTTTTAAGGGAAATATCATTTTTAATGCATTGTATCACATCTATAGGTGCATATATATTGTAGTCTTTCTATTTATGAGTGTAAATGTAGTGGTGCCCTATTTTTGGCTTTAATCTTCTTTTAGTGGTGTATGATCTTAGATTGATTTTTCATAAATTACACTTTCATGTCATACTTCAAGATATTACTTTTTTGTCATGATTTTATCAAATGCTTTGTAACTTTATGAAAAATATTATAGAATGGGTTTTGAGGAGGAAGTTGTGGACTATTTTGATGATGTGTTGGAAGGGAAATTGATTTTGTTCATTCCTAGTTTTGGACAATTGAATGACACATTTGTCTTCAACAAGTTATACTAGTTGTTATGTTTGTAGCATTGTACATGTACTTCTGCACAAGCCTAAGTGTCTAGATGTGTGGAAGTCGTCCAAAGCCTAAGTGTCTAGGCGTAAGTACTTTTATTAATTATTTGAGCTTATTTAATGAAATGATAGAGTTATTAGCATTAGTGAATTAAATCGTAGACATTGATTTCAAGTTAGGTGAGATTTTCCTAGTAAGGGAGCCCTTGTAAGCTTTGAAGTTATTTTGAATCCACAAACCAATTTTATATCCAAAAATATTTAACAACAAATTTGCTCTATTTGCAAGGAGATATCAATAGATCTATAACCAACTGTCAGAAATCAAGGGTTGGATTTCAAGGAAACAATCGTACAAAAGGTAGAACCTATTTTTTTAGTCGTATGGAGTTTTACGTGGGTTGAAGTAGTAAAAGGCATGTGTGTACATGGATTGCAGTAGAAAAATGCATGTACTTATGTGGGTTTTTCCATTATGGAGGAAAAGGGTTTTTCCATTACTTTTTATAGAGGGAAGGTACTCATACGTCGACAGGGATCTATCCCGGACATAGTAGTAGTGATTGGGGCTAGAGAAAAAAATTTATATAGGTTGCAGGAAAAAAATGTTCAGGCCTTGGTACATGATAGTGACAATATGTGTGAGTTATGGCATAGGAGGATGGGACACTTGCACTATGGATAATTTTTTATTTTGAGGGAGATTATCACAAGTATTAGAGAGTTCGGTGTTGAGAAGTAGGGCGTGTAGAGGGTGTGCACTTGGCAAGAATACCAAGGCTTATTTTCCAAGTAACGAGAGTAGGTCCAAGGGGATCTTGGATATTATATATTTATATGTGAGTGGACGGTGTCAATATCATTAGTGCAAGGGGTGTCATATTATGTGATGTTCATTGATGATTTTTCTAGGAAAATACAGATCTTCTTTATGAATACCAAGGATGAGGTCTTTAGTTGGCTTTAGAAGTTCAAGGCTGAGGTGGAGAACTAGATAGTGAAGAAGATCAAGGTATTGAGGTCGGACAATGGGAGAGAGTACACCTCTAATGACTTCAAGGATTTATGCAAGGAAGTAGGGATTAAGAGGGAGGATTTCTATTTGAGCTATTAATTTTATTGCTTCAATTATGGGGTGGAGGGTTCACTTGATGGATGTGAAGACAAATTTCTTGAACGAGATAATTGAGGGGGAAGTATATATAGAGAAACCTCATGGTTTTTAAGTACATGGGAAGGAGTCTCATGTGTGCAGGATTAAGAAAGACTTATACAGACTTAAACATACACCCAAGGCATGGTATTACAGTATTGCAGGATCCTTGCAGAGTATGGGATTTACTAAGAATGAGGCAGATCCTATAGGATTTACAAGTGTAAGTGTCTAGACATGTGGAAGTCATCCAAATCCTTCTACCTTGATACTTTACTCAATATTATAAAAGAGAGGCTAAGGTAAAGGAGGAAGGTTGGTTGTTTTGACACAAAGAGAAGAGAAGGAATTTTTCTCAAGGATAAATTGGATAAATGAAGAAGGATTTTCATCTAAATATCAACACAAGTCAAGGAGAAGAGATAACATGGGCGACTAGAAGGAGTTCCAATATATTTAAGAACCACAACAACAATCTAGAGCTATATGCACTTCACGGTGAGGACACATGAGTGTGTACATGCGTTTTAATGAGGAGAAGTGCGTATGTATGTGGGTTTTAGTGAGGAAATGTGTGTACATGTAAAATACTTGATTGTACATGATCGTACATCCAAGCAAGAGTTGCTACAGTTTGCAAGTGTTGTCTAAAGTTTTTTGTATTTATCTGTGGGCCAATTTCCCAGTAAAGGAGCCCTTGTAAGCTTTGAAGTTATTTTGAGATAAGATATCATTTCATCCAAGACATGATCTAGAAGGGAGAAGTCAAGATTTATTATGTTTTCACAGATGAGGAGGTTGTAGACATTCTGACCAAACCCTTGGTTAAAGTAAAGTTTGTGTTCTTCAAGGACAAACTTAGAGGGTTGCAAAATACCTTCCTCGTTGATAGAGAGTGTTGATGTTTGTAGCATTGGAAAAGTACTTCAACACAAGTCTAAGTGTCTAGATGCGTTGAAGTCATCCAAATCCTTCTACCTTGATACTTTACTTAGTATTATAAAAGCGAGGCTAAGGTAAAGGAGGAAGGTTCATTGTTTTGACATAGAGAGAAGAGAAGGACTTTTTCTCAAGAAGATCTTGGATAGATGAAGAAGGATTTTCATATAAATATCAACACAAGTCAGGGAGAAGAGATAACATGGGCGACCATAAGGAGTTCTGATAGATTTTAAAACCACAAAAACAATCTGGAGCTATATACACTTCACAGTGAGGACACACAAGTGTGTACATGGGTTTTAATGAGGACAAGTGTGTATGTATGTGGGTTTTAGTGAGGAAATGTGTGTACATGTAAAATACTTGATTGTATAGGATCATACATCCAAGCAAGAGTTATTATAGTTTTCAAGTGTTGTCTAAAGTTTTTTATATTTCTATGTGGGCCATTTTCCCAGTAAGGGAGCCCTTGTAAACTTTGAAGTTATTTTGAATGATAAGCTTAGTTGATGGGAATAATATATTTTTGTATTTCATATGAGATTTGGTTTTCCAATATTACTTCCACTATTTATTTGAGTTGATTATTCTAGCAAGGGTATTTTGTTTTGTGAGTTTCTAATTTGATTTACAACAAGGAAATCACTAGATAACAAGATACCTAGGTGTTGGGATTGAAAATCAACACTATCTTGGGTTTAGGTCGTTGGAGGAGGATACCATGGCTATGTTGGGTGAGTTCCCATAGGAGTTGATCAAATAGGAGGCCAAGACCTTGGGTTAGATGGAGGAGGGGATGAAAAATATTTTCGATGATCATTCCAAGAACCATTATTGCAAGAGAGGTATGTCTCATGTAAGTAGTTATGAACCTAATATTGCATAACCTTCAACCTTGGATTCATGGTTATAGGATGGTGTTTTAATGAGCTCAAGGCATGATATTGTAAACCTATTGAATGAGGTTTGCAAGGAGTTCGATTTTCTATGCAATGGTGTAGTTGAAAGATAGGACAAGTTCTCTAGGTTATGGTTATGTTGGTAATATGTTGGATTGGAAGCTCATGAGCAGAGCCTCATCTACTGATTCATAGGTTGTAGGGTTATAGTCTCAAGAGGGCTCAAGAAAAACAAAGCATAGTAAGTGTATCAAAAATTTTTAGGAGGCTATCAGTTTGAACTTGAGCAATAAAACCAAACTCAATGGAATAATGGAGATGGGGGATAGGGTGTTGGTAAGGGGTTTTCCTAAAAAATGAATAAGCAATGACAAGTTGAATAATTTGACCAAGCTAAAATTTGAGCCAACAATGGGGACCTCTCCACATACCTTGATTTTGGTAAGAGGATGCCTAGTTTGGGTGTTTAGGTTGGTTGAAGAAGAGAAGAAAATCTTGCACCAACATTAGAAGTGGGTTCCAACTCTAGAGATGACACTAATTTTGTGGTTTGAAGAGGTTTTCAAATAAATTGGTAACTCATTAGATATCTATTACAAAGTTTACTCGTCCTTCTAAGATACGAAATACTTTGAAATGGATCATATCCTAGTAGGGTTTGAGGTGAGAAAATGCTTGGCAGAGACAATGGATATTATAAGGGGAGTTTATCTTTTGCATATTAATATAGAATATGAAGGGATACCCTTTATATGTGTGAAATTCCATTGTTATGGGAACCTAATTGAATATTGTAGTTACCCAATTATGTAGAATAATTGGGCTCTAAGGAAAGATCTAAGAGGTCCGGAGACAATGAAAATGGGAGCAATACAAATTTTGAGTAGGGAAGAGTAGCTATGGGTTCAAGTGACCTTGAAAGACCTTCAAATCTAGTCCATGGTAGTGGGCTTTCAAAATTCAGACATAGGCTAGTTCAATAAACCCAATCCAAACATAGTTACTGATAAAAATGATCACAATGTTAATCTGGGTAAGACACATTAGTCTCACTCTATAAATAAAAGTATTTATCTGTAAAAATTTATTTTTTGGATATTGAGAAATGATGTTGGAATCAAAGGACTAGAATCCCTATTTCATTGGTTATAAAAGACCCAAACCCACTACCCCTAATACCTATTCCTAGAAATGTATAGGCTTTGGATGCTAGTCAAGCTCTAGAAGGATCCTCTGCAAACCCTAATCCGAGTTGTGTAGAGGCTTTGGATGCTAGTTAAGATCTAGAAGGGTCCTCTACAAACCCTAATCATATAAGCGTTCTAGCCTATAATAACCTGACTTACCAACCTATAAAACACAACATATGTACAAAGTCTCATTTTCCATCAAGATCATGCACTAAAACCGGTGTGCGTAGAACTCTGGGATGTGCACACTCTTCTTTTGGTGTGCCATCCTCGTGCACATAGACATGTGCATGATACATTATAACATGAGCACACTAATTTGGTATGAGATTCCTGCACACTGACTTGTTGGATTGCTGAGAGGGGGGGTGAATCAGTAATAGCGTAGTTATAATCATTTTTCTTCAAGTGTTATATCAATGTATAATTATTATCCAATAATGAGCAGTAAGAAATAAACATTCACACACATACAGAGTACACCAGTGTTTTACGTGGAAACCCAAATCAGGAGAAAACCACGGAATGTTTTTTCTTATATGTATTGAAGAATTACATTCATTGGAAGCACCAACTTCCTTTGTTTTCCAGATGCAACTGGAAGGAGGCTCCAACCCCCTAGTTTCTCAGGCTACAACTTGAGGGAAGCTCCAACTCCCAATTCTTTGGCTACCACCAGAAGGAGGCTACAACCCCTAATGTTCTCTGACTAAAACCAGAAGGTGACTACAACCTGTCCTTGCCCTGTCCTGCCACCCTAAAGTAGAAGTAGAATGATGGAACCATTGTCACACTATCACTGTGAGATATACCTCTGTAAACCTGTACCAATAAATTTGAACCATGCATCAACCTGTACCTCAACCTGTACCATAAACAAGTGCATCAACCATGCACTAACCTGTAATCAACCTGTACCATAAACAAGTGCATCAACCATGCACCACCTTTAATCAATCATGTGTCAACTACTCATCAACTATGACTCATCAATATGTACCAACATCATCAACTATACTCCTCATGTATGTGCCAACTCATCAACTACTTGTCTCAACCATGTACTCAACATGTACCTCAACCAAAAGCCCTCATCAATTTCATCATCCAAATCTAATTCGTAGCTNCTGTACCATAAACAAGTGCATCAACCATGCACTAACCTGTAATCAACCTGTACCATAAACAAGTGCATCAACCATGCACCACCTTTAATCAATAATGTGTCAACTACTCATCAACTATGACTCATCAATATGTACCAACATCATCAACTATACTCCTCATGTATGTGCCAACTCATCAACTACTTGTCTCAACCATGTACTCAACATGTACCTCAACCAAAAGCCCTCATCAATTTCATCATCCAAATCTAATTTGTAGCTCTGTAATAGACCTGGTGTTTATGATCACATTCCTACAAACCTTCCTTAACTTTAAAAACAAGAGACTAGCATTTTCATCAAACTTTTCTTTAGTCTCACATGTCTAGTTTTGGATTAGTCAACAACCCTAATTTGAAGTAATCATAACTTTGAACCTGTAATGTATAAATATATGAAACTGTTACACAATGTTCTTCAGTGTGTTTATGCAATTCCTCCAAGTGTCACTTCTTGGAACCTCTCAGAAAAGGAGTTATATCAAAAATGGCATACCTTGCTAAATTCTGGCTTATTCTAGAGAGCGACCTTGTAGAGCGTGCCCCGCACAAAATATTTTATGAATTGATATGAAACTATTACACAGCATACTAAATAATGTACCCTAACCAACACATTTTGTCTCACTGAATTGGGATTTGTTATGAAGAAGTTATGACGTTTTTACCCGAAACACCTTATTTTGACTAGTTCCAGGATTAACCACAAACCCTATTTTCCACGGAGTGTAACTCCAAAAAAAAAGACCCACAAGATAAAATTTTTACCACAGATACTTGGATATGTTTTCTCACTTGCATAGAAATTTCAGGATCTGAATCATTATAGAAAAAAAATTATAGCAAAAATGGTGAGATGACCTGTAAATAACATACCTTAGAAAGCACCATCAAAAGAATTTATCCTTCCTTGCATTTCGGCCTTCTTTTCTTCACCTTCACTCAGAATTCCAATTTATATATCCTTGGTTACCTCAGACACATATAGATATTCAATATGCTCAAGTGTGATTCAAATGAGAGAGACTTGAATCTTATTTATACTCTCCAAGTAGCTTCCTTAAAAACATCTTCTAGGTCACTTGTACCACTTTCCTTATTTTAGGGTTGGGTCCACTTCTAATTTCTCCATTAAATTTATTATTGAAATAATTTATTTTGTATTCACTTTGAATTATAATACACTCATCACTTCACTTTATTATTTACCTTTTAAAATCTCTTAAACCACTTTGA
>JASDQU010241941.1:91868-106521 GCA_032191745.1 Picea mariana
ATTTATTATTGAAATAATTTATTTTGTATTCACTTTGAATTATAATACACTCATCACTTCACTTTATTATTTACCTTTTAAAATCTCTTAAACCACTTTGACTACTTTGAACTTTTGGGGCTTCTAGATGACATATGAGGGTCCTCCAACTTCGTAAGGCCATAACTCTCAAACCATGAAGAGTTATGTGACGTTATACATACCACCAGAAATGGAATGACATGTACTATCCATATAGAATATTATTATCTGAAAATATATCATAAATCATACTGTTACCCATCAAACAAACTTGGGTTCATTACCCAAACCTGGGGTCTCCAACCTCTCATGGCCATAACTCTCTAACCGTGAGGAATTATGTGACGTTCCACATACCACCAGAAATGACATGACAAGCACTATCCATCTAGGATATTTTCCCTGACAAATTCACTTTCCTTCATCTCAAATTTCCACAATCAGGCATGGGTTCTCTTACTCCACAAGGCGTCTTCCCGTGAGGGCTTTCACCATAAGGGGACCACTTTGGAGTTCATCCATATTTACTTCTTATCAACCATGAAAAAACAATAATGAGTCATATTTACATCAAACAATATTGGGTCCATTACCCAAACCTTTGTGCTACGGGGCTTTCTTCAAGGGTTGACATCAATGACAACCAACCTTAATCAACAATCTTTCCCTTTGGCATTGATGACAACACTCTGATGCAATATTGAAATCATATCACTCGTGATACCCCTAGAACCATGCCTTTTTCCTCTACATCTGATAAATATTCTCCCCCTGGAACCATGCCTATGTCCTGTGCATTTGATAAATCCGCTCCCCCTGGAACCATGCCTTTATTCTCTGCATCTGATAAATCTCTCCCCCTTTGTCATCAATGGCAAATGTATCTTTCCATCCGGGGCTGCTCCCCTTGACAGACTGTCCTCTTATGGTGCTTCCTCATGTACATCTAGGACATATAAGATAAGCATTCAAAAATCATTCAAAACAAATTCATTTTTTTGGAGTAGAAATAACTCCAAGTCTTTGGCGAAGATATTCAAAGGCTTCCCGTGGAAGTGGTTTTATAAAGATGTCTGCCACTTTTTATTTTGTGCCCACATACTCAACTCTAATGTTATTTTCTGCAACCTGTTCCCGTAGAAAGTGATACTTGATTGGAATGTGCTTCATCTTGGAGTGCATCACGAAGTTTTTTGAGATATTGATGGCACTTGTATTATCACAATATATTGGAATGGGCTCATCATACTCAACCTGTATATCTGTCAAAGTTTGTTCATCCAAAGAACCTGTGTACAACATGTTGCTGCTGCAATATACTCTGCCTCGGGTGTAGATAGAGATACCGATGATTGTTTCTTGCTTAGACATGATACCAAACACTCACCTAAGTAGAATGTTTCTCCATTGGTGCTTCGTTGGTCATCAATACAACCTGCCCAATCTGCATCTGTGTAGGCAATAAGTGATAGATCTTTTCCTTTTGGATACCATAATCCAAACTCTTCTATTCCCTTGAGATATCTGAAGATCCTTTTTACTGCTAATACATGGGATTCCTTTGGTGCTGCTTGAAATCGTGCCACCTGTCCAAATGCCTGCATTACATCTGGTCTTGATGCTGTCACATATAGTAGGCTGCCAATCATTGACCTATATTGACTCTGATCTGTAGACTTTGAATCATCATCTTTGCTCAACTTACAACTGGTTTGCATGGGAGTGATAACTGGTTTGTAATCTTCCATTCTGAACTTCTTTAGCATTTCTCTGATATACTTGGTTTGAGAAATAAAAATTCCTTGGTTGCTTTGATGTATCTAAAGTCCCAGAAAGAAGGATAGTTCTCCAAGTAACAACATTTCAAATTCATTATGCATGTCTTTTGCAAATTTCTGGCTTAACCTGTCATCATCACTACCAAAAATAATATCATCAACATAAACTTCAATTAATAAAATATTACCTTGACTTACCTTGATGTAGAGATTGTTGTCTGCACTTCCTTTTCTGAACCCTGCTTGCTGCAGATACTTATCCAGTCTGGAGTACCATGCTTTAGGAGCCTATTTTAGACCATACAAGGCCTTCTTTAATTTACACACATAGTTTGTGTTCTCTGACAACTGAAATCCTTCTGGTTGTTCAATGTAGACTTCTTCTTCAAGTTCTTTATTCAGAAAAACTGATTTTACATCCATCTGATATACTTTAACATTTTTGGAGCATGCATAAGCTAAAAGCAAACAGATTGCTTCCATTCTAGCAACTAGGGCAAATGTCTCTTCAAAGTCAGTTCTTTCAATCTGTGCATATCCTTTACATACCAATCTAGCTTTGTTCCTTGTAACATGTCCATCTTCATTCAATGTATTCCTGAAAACCCATTTTGTGCTGATCACATTCTTATTCTTTGGTCTTGGAACCAATTCTCAAGTGTCATTTTTCTCTATTTGATCCAATTCTTCATCCATGGCCTTATTCCAAAATTCATCCTTGTTGGATTCTTCAAAATAGTTTGGTTCAATTGTAGATAAGAGTGCTAGGTGTGTTTGTTCTGGTGAATGGATTTTTCTTCTAGTTTCAACTCCTACATCTTTGTTTCCAATAATATGATCTAAAGGATGATTCTTCTGTACTCGTTTTCTAGGTGTCTTTGGAGATACTTGTTGAAATTTCTTTTCTACTTCTGTCGGATTCTCTTCATCTTCATCTTCCTCTTCTTCTTCAAAAAGTTGTTCCATTGATTTGTTTTCTTCTTTCTTTGATTATGGTCTGCCTGTTTCATCAATTGTTACGTTGATACTTTCCACAACTTTGTTTAATCTTAGATTGTAACAATTGTATGCTTTCCTTGTACTTGAGTAACCAACAAGTATTCCTTTGTCCACGTGAAAGTCAAACTTTCCCATTCTGCCATCTTCTCTTTTGATGTAGCATTTGCTTCCAAAAACTCTGAAGTTCTACACATTTGTTGGTCTTCCTTTCCATAGCTCGTAGGGAGTTTTATCAGTGTTGTTTCTGAGCATTACTCTGTTTTGAATGTGAACTGTTGTATGCACTGCCTATGTCCAAAAAATATCTGTCAACTTTGAATCCATTATCATTGTTTGAGCCATTTCTTGTACTGTCATGTTCTTTCTTTCAACAACTCCATTCTGTTGAGGTGTCCTAGCGATGGAGAATTGTCTTTTTATTCCATGATTGCTGCAGTAGTCCATAAATTCTTTTGAGGTGAATTCTCCTCCATTATCCGATCTTAAGCATTTGATTCTTGAATCCATCTCATTTTCAACCATTTCCTTGTAGATCTTGAAATTTTCAAAAGCTTCTGATTTGTTCTTGAGAAAGCAAACTGCAGTCATTCTTGCATAATCATCAACTAATAACATAAAGTATCTCTCACCTTTTAAGCCTTTTGTTATAGTTGATCCAACTAAATCAATATGCACAATTTCCAGTGGTTTTGTTGTTGAATATTCCTTTGATTTGAACCTGGTCTTTGTTTTCTTTCCTTGTTGGCAATGCTTGCACAAAGTGTTGGCTGGTTTTGTGATCTGGGGCATATCTCTGTCTGCTTCTCTTTTGTTGACTTTGACAAGGTTATCAAAATGCATGTGACCCATTCTTCTGTGCCATATCCAACTTTCATCTTCCTTTCCTAGACAACACTTTTCATTTCCAATTTCACTTAACATATATATATTGCTTGAAGTTCTTACAGCTGTAGCAACCAATTTCCCTGGACCTTGTTTTCTTATCTAACACTTTTGTGAATCGAAAGTAACTTTATGATCTTGGTCACACATTTGACTCACACTTAAAAGATTATGTTTCATATCTTCTACTAGGAGAACATTTTTTTCCTTTTCATTCTTGTTCCCAATTCAGACTATGCATTTTCCAATGATTTTGGATGAATCATCATTTCCAAAGGAGACTGATCCAACTCTTTCCTTTCGTAATGTAAGAAACTTGTCTCTATCACCTGTCATGTGTTTTGAAAATCCACTGTCAACATACTAAGCATGTTTATTATGTTTAGCTTGTAGAGCGACTGTGCATTCTTCATTGCTATACTAATCTTGCTTTCTTAGCCATGTCATTTTATGAGGTTCTTGTTTGTGACTCTGTTGAGGTTCTTTAGGAGGGACTGTCATTCTGCAATTTTTGGCCATGTGTCCAAAATTGTTACATTTGTAACATTCCACTTCAGTGCTCAAAGATTCAAACCTGTTGTAACTTCTTCTTTGTGTTTCACTAGGTCTTCTTGAATAACCCTTTTGTGTATGGCTCTCAAAGTAGTTATTGTTCCTGTTGTTAGCTCTACAATTTACAGCTTTATGTCCAAAATTATTACATGGATAACATAAACCAAAAAATATAGTTTGATACCTGGTAGTTGGAGATCTTATGAAAGGAGGTGCTCTTATGAATCCTTCTTCTTCTTGAGACCTTTCTATCTGTTGTTGATTCTGAAATCTGAATCTTCTCGATGGAGGAGTGTCCCTGTAATCTTTCTTGTATATCTTTTTATCCCCTTTGATTGTTTCTGCATAATTTTTTGGATTTGTTTCTTGCTCTGTTTTTTTGGAGCTTGATCCCTTTTCTGTCTGATTGTATCCAAGATCGAACTTGTCAAGATAATATTTTTGACTCCTGATAATGTCAGCCAAAACTTTTGAGCTATTCTACATATTTTTCTTTTGAATATCCTTTCTTAGTGTGACAATCTCTGCTTCCAAGTTTCCAATGATCCTGTCCTTTCCTTTTAGTTGTTCTTTGAGTGCTTCTTCAATTCTTTTATCTTTTTCTATTTGAACCTTCAATTTTGTAATCATTTGTTCTAGTTCTTGAGTGCCTTTTTTCTTATTTAGTTCTGCTTGTAGTTTCTTGTTTTTCTTTTTTTCTCTTCTGATAACTTCTATGACACTCATTAATTCTTCTTGGAAGTCAACTTCTGCCTCTTCAATTTCTTCTTTATATGCTTCTTCATATTCTTCTTCAGAGTCTTCTACTTCTATGAATAGAACTCTCCCTGTTTCATTGTCACTGACTTCATCTTCATCTGATGATGATATCTCTTCTTTGGTGCAAAAGTTTTTCTTGAAAAATTTCTTTGTAGTTATTTTACCTTTATATGTTTGTCTACCTTTTGAGTAACCTTCATCATTTCTCTTTTTCTTATGAGGACATTTGTTAGCAAAATGACCAATACCATCATAATTAAAACAAATTAAAGGAAGCTTACCTCTTTACTTACCGTTGGTTCCCTTGTTTAGTCTTTTGACGAAGTTGTCCACTTCTTCATCATCTTCCAAGACGTCGCTTCTGCTGCTATATTCTTCTTGTTCATTTTTCTTTTGCTTTGATCTTTTGGATGCTTTGAAGGCTGCTTCTTTTACATCTGGATTTTCCTGTTCAGTTCTCATCTCATATGCTGTGAAGATTCCATGAAGTTCATCCATACTTATTAAGTTGAGATCCAATCTTTCTTCTAATGCTGATATCTTGGGGTTGAATCTCATAGGAAGAGATCTTAGTTCCTTTTGAACAATTACATATTCTTCAATTTCTTTTCCCAATCCTATGATTGCATTCACTGTTTCATCGACTCGTAAGATGTAGGCTACGATATCTTCATCTTCCTTCATTTTTAGTTGTTCGAACTGACCTTTGTAAGTTTGAAGCTTTGTTGCTTTGACTTTTGAATCTCTTTCATAAATATTTCGAAGCTTGTCTCAAATCTTATCGTATCACTGAGGCCATTCAAAAGTGCATTTATGGCTTTGGAATTATTCTCACCGAGTTTCACTGCTTTGTCATTTGTTGGTGGAACTGCTGGTGCTGTGTATCCATCTACAATTGATTACCAAACTTGAAATCCCCGTGCCTGTATATATGTATTCATCCTTGTGCTCCAAAAATCATACTTCTATCCATCAAACTATGGTATTCCATTTTTATACAAGTTGGTACTCTCCATGATCTACCTTTCAGTGGTTAAACTGATTTCTGAAGGAACCTGCTCTGATACCAATTGTTGGATTACTGAGAAGGGGGGTGAATCAGTAATAGCGTAATTATAATCCTTTCTCTTCAAATTTTATATAAATGTAGAATTATTATCCAATAATGAACAGTAAGAAATAAACAATCACACACATACATAGTACACCAGTGTTTTACGTGGAAACCCAAATCGGGAGAAAACCACGGAATGTTTTTTCTTATATGTATTGAAGAATTACATTCATTGGAAGCACCAAATTCCTTTATTTTCCAGCTGCAACTGGAAGGAGGCTCCAACCCCCTAGTTTCTCAGGATACAACCTGAGGGAAGCTCCAACTCCAAATTCTGTGGCTACCACGAGAAGGAGGCTACAACCCCCAATGTTCTCCGACTACAACCGGAAGGTGGATACAACCACCTGTCCTTGCCTCGTCCTGCCACCCTGAAGTAGAAGTAGAATGATGGAACCACTGTCACACTATCACTGTGAGATATACTACTGTAAACCTGTACCAATAAATCTGAACCATGCATCAACTTGTACGTCAACCTGTAATCAACCTATACCATAAACAAGTGCATCAACCATGCACCAACCTGTAATCAACCTGTACCATAAACAAGTGCATCAACCATGCACCAATCTGTAATCAATCATGTGTCAACTACTCATCAATATGTACCAACATCATCAACTATACACCTCATGTATGTGCCAACTCATCAACTACTTGTCTCAACCATGTACTCAACATCTACCTCAACCAAAAACCCTCATCAATTTCATCATCCAAATCTGATTTGTAGCTCTGTAATAGACCTAGTGTTTATGATCACATTCCTACAAACCTTCCTTAACTTTAAAAATAAGAGACTAGTGTTTTCATCAAACTTTTCTTTAGTCTCACATGCCTAGTTTTGGATTAGTCAACAACCCTAACTTGAAGTAATTATAACTTTGAACCTGTAATGTATAAAGATCTGAAACTGTTACACAATGTTATTTAGTGTGTTTTATGAAATTCCTCCAAGTTTCACTACTTGGAACGTCTCAGAAAAGGAGTTATAGAAAAAATGGCATAGTTTGTTGAATTCTGGCTTATTGTAGAGAGCGACCTTATAGAGTGTGCCCCACACAAAATGTTTGATGAATTGATCTAAAACTGTTATACAACATACTATAGACTATACCCTAACCAACACATTTGGTCTCACTGAATTGGAATCTTTTATGAAGAATTTATGACGTTTTTACCCGAAACACTTGATTTTGAATAGTTCCAGGACTGGCCACAAACCCTATTTTCCACGGAGTGTAACTCCCAAAATACAACGAACCACAAGATGAATTTTTTACCAAAGATACTTGGATATGTTTTCTCACTTGCATAGAAATTTCAGGATCTGAATCATTATAGAAAAAAATTTATAGCAAAAATGGTGAGATGACTTGTAAATAACATACCTTAGAAAGCACCATCAAAAGAATTTTCCTTCCTTGCATTTCTGCCTTCTTTTCTTCACCTTCGCTCATAATTATCATTTAGATATCCTTGGTTACCTCAAACACATATAGATATTCAATATGCTCAAGTATGATTCAAATGATAGAGCCTTGCCTCTTAGTTATACTCTCCAAGTAGCTTCCTTAAAAACATCTTCTAGGTCACTTGGCCTACTTTCCTTATTTTAGGGTTGGGTCCACTTCTAATTTCTCCATTAAATTTATTATTGAAATAATTTATTTTGTATTCACTTTAAATTATAATACACTCATCACTTCACTTTATTATTTATCTTTTAAAATCTCTTAAACCACTTTGACTACTTTGACCTTTTGGGGCTTCTATATGACATATGAGGGTCCTCCAACTTCATAAGGCCATAACTCTCAAACCGTGAGGAGTTATGTGATGTTCTATATACCACTAGAAATGGCATGACATGTAATATCCATATAGAATAGTATTATCTGAAAATATATCATAACTCATACCGTTACCCATCAAACAAACTTGGGTCCATTACCCAAACCTGGGGTCTCCAACTTTTCATGGCCATAACTCTCTAACCATGAGGAATTATGTGATGTTCCACATACCACCAGAAATGACACGACAAACACTATCCATCTAGGATATTTTCCCTGACAAATTCACTTTCCTTTATCTCATTATTCCACAATTAATCATGGGTTCTCTTACTCCACAATGCGTCTTCCCATGAGGGATTTCACCATAAGGGGACCACTTTGGAGTTCATCCATGTTTACTTCTTATCAACCATGACAAAAAAATAATGAGTCATATTTACATCAAACAATATTGGTTCCATTACCCAAACCTTTGTGCTATGGAGCTTTCTTCAAGGGTTGACATCAATGGCAACCAACCTTAATCAACAATACTTCCTTCTTGCAATAAGCCAAACATATCATTAATATCTCTTGTACAATATATTTTCATTTCAATATCTACAAAAACAAAGTGATTTTAGAATTGTCTACAATTAACAATTCAATCACAACTTATTAAGCAATTTTTTTTAAATAGAATGAATTCATTATTTTCTACATAGGAATTTTCCTGCCATTAAGATTTTCATTCTTTCAACATATTTTTTATTTATTACTCTATTTTTTGAACTAAAAAATTTATTGTAATCAATGCCCATGTAACTACTTGAATTGCAACTTTCCTGTTGTAATGTCTAACAACTCGTGAAATGTCTCAACTCCATGAGTGAGTAATACTTGTAATATTTCAAATGTTAGCATAATTATTTCCATCAAATAACATAGAGGCATACCTTTACGAAAATTCATTCAAGAATAATAATTCTATCATGCATAAGTGCAACTCTACCACTTACTATGCATGAGTGAAATTCTCAATGCATATCTATTCAACACACCTTTGCATTGATTTTTAAAATTCTCTATATCTTATTCATGTATCTCACCATTGGTAAATTGGAAGTTTCTCCAATGTATTGACACATTCTCCATACACTTCCTATTGTCTCCTCAATTATTTGGATGCCTTCCTTTTCGACCCGAACACTACACCGAGAATATAATTCTGTGGTGTTCATTAGTGTTAGCAAAAAGGTAGTAGTCCAAATATTATTTAGAAGTAGGAAGTTTATTGTATATTTATGTGGTACATAGAATTTCCATAACCATACCTTGCCATAACCAACCATGTCATGGTCTCATACATGACTATCTTTTCTAGAATCCATTCCTATAATAGATTCATACATTTTATTGCTTTGGTTATTATCTCATAATCAATTAACATGACATGCCACTATGTCAGTATATGCATTCAAAAGCTAAAAAAAATTAAATTTATTACAGGCCTCCAACCTTTACCACACCTAGTGGTATTTTATTCACATTAATGCATTCAAAATAACACAATAATGTGATTTTATAAAATAAATCTAGTTGAGAGAATTCTTACCTAAATTCCCTTCAAAAATTATGTAGTAAGAGTACATAAAACTCAAACTTGCATAGCTTCTATTGAATGAATTTAATGCTACCTGGATAAATGATAACAATAGAAGCTCCCATACTTCTATTATAAGTCTTATAATCCACACTTCGGCTTTATGTTGCTTCCTTCTATATGCATAAACATTAGTAGCAGTAATTGCAAGCATGCAATAATTCTCTCGTTCCTGGTACAACAACCACCCTTAGCAGATTTCATATTAATATATATTCAACAATAGACTAATCTGAGTCTTATTATGTTATATATGTATATTATCAAATCTGCATTCATCAATGCATATTTCCATGCACTAATAATGCATAATTAGCATTCTCATAAATGCATTTGCATGCCAATTTCCTATACTATGTATGGATGTCCAACAAGCCATAACATAAGTGTTGCTACACTAATTGAAGCAACCTTTTTCTCCCTGTAACACTTTTATTTGTTGTTCCGAGAAGACCTCAATTCTTTTCAGATTCCTAAATCTTCTTGTGTTCTTACAAAAGAAATTCAGTGTGTGTGATTATTCTCTATCCTAAGTATTTTTTCCCATCCCAACCTTTCTTGACTACTTTGTACATTTGTAGTCATATATTATGCTGATATTAATTTTCAACACTCCACTATTACTTGGATCTCTCTTATCTAACACCTACATTAACAAATTACATTTTGAGCCATGTTCTCTAATTAGCCTTGGATATTTAATGGCAATTTATTTATTGAAACAAACTGATTCATCCTTTCTTCACTAGATATCAACACTTGGAGTAGCTTGAGGCATTACTTTCTCTTGTCTTGACCCATTTGATTTCAACCTGACTTGCATAGTCAACTTCCATCTTGTCATATTGATGCACATATGTCTTCTTCTCCAATTGTTCCTGGACTTTACCCACTTTTGGAATTCACTTCAATTATGGAATTCCTCTGCCATAACTTTTATTGCATCCTTCTAAAGCTAATATGCACATAATTCATTGTTGATGCATTTGTTGACACTTCTTTAGTATGTACACACCTTTATTGCTTCACCCCTGAAGTTATATCATACAACCATGCTTCCATTGCGCTACTCTGGTAACCATCATGAGGGTGCTATCCCAAAATGGTAGCACTGATCCTTGGAAATGTGTCCTTTACAGGGATAATTTTAAGGATGGAAATTTATATTAAAATGTAGAAACATGGGATAATCTTACTAGTCCTTAATATGCAAGGTGTAAATTTTTTGGCGATAGTTTTGTAAAAATATTCAAATTTATAAGGATTTTGTATATTTTCTATAAAATTTTGGCGATTTTTAAGGTAAAATAATTTTATTCTATGGAAATTGGGCGAATCGTTGTTATAAAACATGGTAATTAATGAATCATTTTTTGGAAAAAACCATGGAAGATTAGCCCATTGGCGAAAGTTAGCCCCTAAAATCATCTATGGTCCTTTATCTCCAAGTACACCCTCTGTCTTTCCTTATCAGAAACTAGCATCATGACATAGAATTCTTTTGAGAACATTGTTTCCCACAATGTATTACCTTATCTGTACATTGGCACCCTTTATGGTGAATGGATATGCACCACTTCAACTAGTTAATATTTCCTTCTTGTTCTATGATTCCACTCTAATTAGAATCAATGAATTTCTTGTAGTATTTTCCTTCACCCATAAATTTTCTCTTCTTGGCTTCCCAAGCCTTCTTGGTTCCATTTGGACTTCTACCTTATCATTCTTTGGTCTTGGCCTTTGATCATCTTGTGCAAGATTCTCATCATAACACTCTGGCCTTGAGTACCTCTTTTTAAATTTACCCAACTTTCAACCTTCTCACATGTTATGAACTAAATTCTATAAACTATGGAAAATGTGCAGGCAACAAAATTTGTTAGGCTAAATAACTTAACAAATTTATGAAAATATGTACAATTATGTTTCATCAATGCATCACAATTATTTCTTCTAATTTCTTGTAAAATTAACTAGTCAAATCAATTTTCTGGGTGAATATCTATATGAATTCTCCCTTTATCAATTCTAAATCTTGAGCATAAAGTTATGGTCATTTGAAAATTGTCCATTAATTTTTCTGTTCATACTTCAACTAGGTGCAAATCTGAACTGCAATTATACATTTTTTTTTTGCATATATTCTTTTAGCAATTTGATAGGATCTCAACTAGGTTCCTTCATATTCATACTTTGAACATTCTGACCAATTTTCATCCCCCTCTGAGCTCCAAGCTGCTAGATACAACCTGCTGAAGTTTCAGACCAATTAATATTTTTGTCCCTAAATGCTACAGGTACCTTCTATGCCCTCTTATGAATTTTTAGTGTGCCTATAATTTTAATTTAGTTGTATGGCTATGTTCTATGGTTAAATATCGTTCCATAGACTGCTCATGCACCTCAATATGATTCCGGAGCAGGAAGTTATGGCCCTCAGAAGTTAACCGGGTCTTAAATTTTACCCTCCATTGTTCGGGTTGTAAAAAACTCATCCTAACTCCGTTTGACGAATGTGATACACCATTAAAAATATATGACTGAGAAATTTCATTTGAGATGAAAAAATATACTTTGGGTGCACTATTTTTGAGTAGCTGAAAATACTGTTTAGGGCCTAAAAAATTCCCTACAAAAGGTTGACCTTCAAATAATACAAAAATGTCGCAGAAAATCAATGGTTTTTTGTTGTTGTAGACCATCCAAACAACTTCATGTGCACCAGTTTGAAAACATACATCCATATTTAGCATGCACAACAACGCCATAAGGTAGCTCATGCATAGTGCACCTATAACCAGTGTGGCCACTTCTCTGTTGCACCAATCTCTGGTGCACACTACTTTTGTGTCGCGTGCCAATATCTATTACGCATAATTTTTTTTTTCATGCACTAATACCTACCGCGCACAACTTTTGTGTCACATGATAATATTTCACACACATTGCACTCTTCACGCTACATAATGCCAAGGTTTAGTACGCTCACACCGCACACCATTAATTAAATCTTCGCACGATGTGAATTTTCAATATGCACGCACTGCATACCAATATTGCACGCGCACCAACAATTTCCTCTACGCTCTACCAATACTCAGTGCGCACACGATGTGCACCAATATTATGCATGCGCCATCTAATCTACACTGTGATGTGCTAAAATTTAGTGCGCATATCGTGCACCATAATTTTTCCACGCTGCACCCACTTGCGTCGCACAATGCCAACACTACTACATTGGGCACAAATTATGATAACATATTACGACGGTTTAAAATTTCGTCGTATTTTTTTTGCTTTTTTTGGACTAAATATACTTTTTTTTTCGAGGTCCAAATGTTGGTCTCTCTAGCGACCAACCTTCCAAGTTGGTTGTTTTAACCACGAAAGTTGGTTGGTAGAGCGACCAACCCCCAATTAGTCGCTATAGTGACCAACAATGGCACGTGTGAGAATCAATGGTCATTTACGACAAATCAATCCTATATATATCTCAGTTACGACAAATTTTCTATAGTTGCGACAATCATTTTCTATAGTTGCGAAAATCATTCGGGTGTTTTGATGCAATGGTGTTCTGGTTTTTTATGAAATCATGATTTCAATTCTCTTTCAAGAAGAGAAACATTGAATTGATCAGACTCTACATAGCTGATATTTTGAAGGTTAGTACTTAAAAATTTTCTGTGTGATTTAGTAATTTGATGATATTGAACTATTTTATGGTTTATTTTCACTCCTTAAATATAATTTTATGGTTTATTTTAACTCCTTAGAAAGATTTTATGTTTTATCCACTTTTGATAGAGTAAAAAGATTACTGATTCAGCTACAATCACTCTAATTAGATTCAATCACTTTAATTTTGTTCTTATATTTCATGGAACTTCTTGAATATCTAAGTATCATTGCCTTAGTAAATTTACATTTAGGGTTTCCTCCTTGAGTTGGAAAAGAACCAACTAGAAGTGAAGAGCAGTGGCTTTTTTGTTGATATTGGGCATCAATACTCTTGTGTATCCCTAAAGCTACCCTAATTTTTATTAAGTGTGATTTTGGTTGATAATAGATCCACCTCCTCTTATTAATGTTTCATGCTTTTAGGATTCATGTCGTCCCTTATTTTTTCTGAACATGATGTATAATTTTCATTACAAATATCTAAATATATACCAAATTATTTGAATAGATTTGTATATTGTACTTATAATGTTTGAATGGATTTGTTGTAATAGGTAATTACAATGTCAACTCTAGACGAGAAAAGAGAGCTTGTTATGTTAAAGTGACACATGGTGATTCATGGTGATGGGAAATGTTATTGCCCTTGTTGTGAATGCAGGGGTTTTAATGGAAGAAGACTACCTTTAAAAATAGTTGAAAAACATTGTAGGGAGAATGGACACGTTGAAGGGGGCAATGAATATCATCCCATGGTAAATAATTAGTTATTATAGATCTTTAAGGGTATTATACATTAATTGTTTTTTTTTAATTTATCTTTCAAAATAATATTTTTGATATACTCTAACTGTATTTTATTACTTCCATTGTTTTTATTAAAGAAAAATCACCCTAAGAATGTGATGCCGCCTAGTCGGAGACTTTTTCATAGAGATAATACTGAAGAACAAGCTGAACTTAATCGTGTGGATAATGGTGATCATGTTATTCCTATGGAAAATGATGATATTAATAATACAATTGATGATGATGGGACAAATAAATTGATCCAAGACATTTATAATGCTTCAATGGATGATGATGTCAACATGGAGGAGGACAAATTGCAGGATGATAATAATGACAGTGATGAGGACAATGATGATGAATATATTTTTGATAAACCTATCCTTCAAAATGCCATTGAATCCCTATATGACGGCACAAAAAAAAGTGTTCTCTCTACTGTAATGTTGTTGGTCAACTTGAAGGTATCAAATGGTTTGTCAAACACATGTATGACACAGATCCTAAGGTAAGCAACATAATTTTATAGTTTTATGCAATTTTCAACTTTTATTTTATTTTATTTTCAGTGTCAATTGATGTCTAAATTAAGGATGTAACATTTATAATGATTAATATAATTTTCATTATT
>JASDQU010241941.1:116032-126885 GCA_032191745.1 Picea mariana
GTCTACCATTTGGGTAATGGATTCATTTATTCTTTGATCAAATAGTTGTTCTTGTCTTTTATTTTTTTGTTGCATTTTACTTCCATATATAGGAATAACATAGCTTAGAGAATAAATTAGTTCATTGAAATATAGGGTTTTTAGTTTTCTAACTCATTTGTCTGTAATCTTGTAGAAACCACAAGGTTTGCAAAGTTTCTCACTCTGTTTGTACATTTTCACCAATAGAGTGGTGACTCCACTAGGGATATGAGCCAATCTCAAGATCCTTGATTGTGGGTGTGTGGTAAATGAGTTTATTTATTTTTTATGAGTTTTTTAGGTTTTTATGACTTCTTTTATCTTTATGTGTTGTGTTTGCAAGTGACAAGGGTTGGAAACCACAAAGGAATCCCACAGAGTTGAGCTCCTAGGTGCAGGAGACCCCCTAGAGACCATCACACTTATTGGGGTCAAAAAGTGCATTGAAAAATGCATCAATAAGGTATGGTTCCTTTGTTTGTCAGTGTAGGAAACATGGTACCTTTCGTCATGGGCCAACACACTTTTTGAGGTAACTTTCTGTAGGGCTTAAAAAAATTATTTTTTCTATTTTTTATCGCTTTCGTGTGTCTACTAGGTTTATATTTAGGGAATGTGGATGATTAGTTAGATTTTATTTTGTAGGTTTGGCTTAAAACCCTTAAAAATCCAAAGGATTGAGGAACAAACTCCCCTATGGTTTTACTACCTTTCCTTCAAGATTTTTTTTGAGGGTTTGACTCTTTGTTTGTTCTCTGCAAATAGGTTGTAACTTTGCATTTCAATGGTTGTTTACATCTATAGGTTTCTTTTCTTGCAATTCATTTCATTTTAATTTGAAAAATCAAAAGAAACATAGGCATATAGATAGTTGCATTGCAATTTTTTTAATTGTCTGTTATAGTCATGGACCATTTCATTTTTGCTATTAAAGAATGCTCATGTAGGTCAGATTTGCATAGATCCTGTGTGAATGGCATAATTAAAAAAAAAAAAAAAAAACCAATATTGGTCGCTTTAGCGACTAACCTGTTCGTTGCTAGTATTACCAATTGGTCACAAACATCAACGTGTTCGTCGCTAGTATAGCCAATTGGTCGCAAACATCAACGTTCGTCGCTAGAGCGACCAACGTGTTCATTTACTTTTGACCTTTTTAACTGATGGTTTGGTCGCTCTAGCGACTAATATCTGTTGTTCTAGCGACTCATAGTGGTTTATTGACTAAGTTTGCCAGGGTTGTTTTGGTCACTCTTGTGACTAATATTAGTCGTTTGACCAACTAACATTCATCGCTAGCCGAACTTTTCCCTATTGTGAATAGGCTTCTTTTTCCAGTCGCTAGACCGACGAAGATCCATGTGTGGTCGCTAGACTGAAGAATGATTTCTAACGAAGAATTTTTTTATCTTGGTCGCAAAAACGACTCTATGCCGACGAAAATTCGTCTCTACTTCGTCACAAAAATGTTCAAATTTAATAGTGCAATTTTAGTGCACACACCCACGCACCATTCTTTTTCCTTGCATCACTAGCTTGCACTGAGCAGCACCAAATTTTAGTGTGCACGCCCACACATCCTTATTTTTCCACGCATCCTAGCTTGCACTTCGTAACGCCAAATTTTAGTGCGCAAACCTAGGCACCCTCATTTTCCCGTGCATCACCAACTTGCACCTTGCAACACCTAATTTTAGCATGCACACCTGCGCACCCTTATTTCCATACATCATATGCTTTGCACCATGCATCGCTAAATTTTAGCACGCACACCTGCGCATCCTTATTTTCCATACATCACATGCTTTGCACCGCGCAGGGCCAAATTTTAGGGTGCACACCTTCTCAACGTTATTTTTCTGTGCATCAATTCCTCATGAATTCTGCTGCAGAAATTTGAGCTTTTGCCCCGTTTTCACCTAATTTCTACCATGGAAATTCTGCAACCATGAAAATTGTTCAATTTCACTCTGATAACATAAATTCAACCTCTGCAACAACAAAACGTTGTTGGTTGACATTCCTGGGACAGATTTTTCCCAAACTCATTAACAGATTGAGAATTTTAATAAACTAATCTTGCTCAATTTGTCATGGCTTCCCTGTAACTTCTAATTCGACCAATTCCAGGTGTGAATTTGCTAGGACAGATATTAAAATTAAGAATATTTCATCACTTGGTCAAATTTCCCAAATTCCCCATGAATTTAACAACATAAATTGGGGATTTTTCTCAATTCCACTCAATTTCTTTTGATTTCAACATGGATGCACTATAAATTGAAATTCGGCCACTTCGAAATCAATTTTATGTGGAATTTCACTTCACATTATGCTAACTCGGCCCATCCACACTCAATGTTGAAAACTAGAGCTCTAATACCGCAATGTAGCATCCCCAAAAACCAACTAGCCTATGCCAACCAAAAAATCAAAATTTGATACCAAATTAAAACATACAAACACTTTGCATATACATAGATTCATACAGAATAATAATAAAAATACACATGCATCACACACAGGAAAAACCCATAAAAATAAACGCATAAATAATAATGCAACATGTAATTTAACACACAATTGACACTTATCTTGATAAAAAGATCACCAACTGCGTACAAAACTTCCACATTCCTTCTAGCCTTAGACCACACTACTCAAAACTCTTAGCAGTGGGTCACCCTCGAGCTGGGATAAACTCCACACGGGTAAAGGAATTCCTAACCAGGCTGATGCATCTCAGACACCAGAAAAAACTTAGTCGCAGGTGCCAACTCGAACTAATAGCCTATAGTCCGTCATTCCCCACATGCCTGTCCCACCCCATAAAGTGTGCCCATTCTTTGCTCAACAGTCGCTCGACTGCCCCAGTTGCTTTATGGGGCTTCAACAATAGGCCAAACAGGGAGTCTCAGAGCCCTGTAGCTGTAGTTTGGAACCTTTGGGAAATCAATTACTAGAAATTCTCTCACCTAGAGAGAATTTATCACGGTCCTGGCAACTTCCCTTTTCAATATCCCATAGGTCTGACAATCCGCTTCTTCAGTCCATCTCCTAAGCTAACTAGGTACAAGTTGATGCAGGGATTTTTCGGGGATTTTTCGAGGGTCATAACTTTTGACTTGGTTATCCGTTTGGGTTGAAATTTTACAAGGAGTTGCGTCTCGAAGATTTCGCTGTGGACATCATTTCGACACTTTTTCAGGGCTAAATTCCTTCATAAGGCCTCAAATTGGGGTTTTAATGTTTTTACAAGAATTTTTATTTTTTCAATTATCAGTTATCTCTTAGTTTATGAACTTAATCAGAAAAGTGAGTTGACAAATAGTGTCACGCTAGTTATCTCTTAGTTAGTGGTCAGTTTTAGAGTCATGCGAGAATTTTCTAAATTTAGATATTTTTTCTGAAAAAAAAAAATTGTTTTTCTAAAATTAGTTGTTTTCGAAAATCCCAGAGATTAGTTATAACGGGTTGAACTTTGATTGTAATAGTTATGATGGAGAAGGAATAAAAGAGATTTATTTTTTCATTCTCCTGTGTTTTCAAGGTTTGTTTGATCTTGTGAATGAATCTTAGGCTTTGGCTACATCACAGGTACATGTATAGGTATAGGCACAGGTACGAGTACAAGTACAAGTACAGTGACAAGAAGGTATGAAGGAAAGATGAATGACTGAATGAATGATGATGGAATGAATTATCCAAGAATTATGGAAATTACACTAAATCTCACTATTATATATATGCATTTGCCTTTTTTGACACATGGCACCCAAGGGACTCTCTTGTCCCCCCTTTATAAACTTAGGATATATAAAGTTATATCCATATTTTAACCTTTTAGGAATATTAATATAATATTCCATTGGGATTATGCCCCCTAGCTTATCCTTTTTTCTTAAACTCTTAGTCTCGTACCCTTTCTAGTGGAGTTTACCCTGCCATCTCTTTTGTTTGGTTGGTCTACAACAATGGTGTACTTTATTAATAATATGAGTATGAATTACAATTACAATATAGGCATGTTGGCCTTTAGCATCTAGGCTCTCTGGCCTAATAATCATATAAACATTCTATCCTATAATAACCTGGCTCACCAGCCTATAAAACTCAACATATGTACAAAGGCTCCTTGGCCATCAATATCACACACTCAAACTAGTGTGTGCAAAACTATGGGATGTGCACACACTTCTTTTAGTGTGTCATCCTCGTGCACTTACACATGTGTGCGATACATTATAACATATGCACACTTCTTTGGTATGAGATTCCCGCGCACTCACTCAATGCGCGTAGAACCAGACCAAAGACCTTGTATCATCATCTCACTAGATTATATGTGTAATTTACATTTACATTTACAATTGGGGTTCAACCTAGGGGTATTACACAAACATAAACTGATTTGTGGATTGTAGAACTTAACTGATGATGATGGCTATAAATCCTTTCGAATCTTCTCTCAGTGAGGGTGATTAAACAAATCATTTCTTGATAGCCCCAAGCTATTGATCATATCCCATGGATAATGCACAGGTGAATTTAAATCAAAATACATGAAAGAAAGAGTTTAAAATAAAATATAAGTGTTGTCCACGATTCACACACAGGGGCTGAATATCACGACTAGTATAAAACATAAATGCATGCACAACAAGTGGCTCGAGTTCGAGCTAGGAAAACAAAATAATGCCCATATTTTGAGTATTTCCATATGGTCATACCACTATGAGATAACCATTTGTCCATAGTGGTGTCGAGGTGTCATTTGTGGAATAAAAAATATTTTATCTAGAATGAACGAGAAATAAACTAGGTTGAGGTGAGGCTATGAGGAATTTGTAAGATGTATCCATTTTGGATGAGTCAGGGCATTAGTAAGATCGACATTCCCAACCACTCAAATAGCCCCTTAAGAATTTCAATGACCATTTTTTATATGTGTTCTAAATTGATATATATTTGGTGGTAACTAAACTTCAAATCAATCTCATTGAAATGCATAACTCCATAAATTTGATTTATAAGGTTGTCATTGTGGAACAATGATATCAATTCTTAACTGTGAATTTTTCAACAATAAATTGTCGATTTCCATGTGCTATATTTATTTGGAACTAGACAATGGTAAATCCACAAGGAAACACATTGGGTATGATGTTAACCCTTGTCCAACAACTCCCAAATTTACATCTCCTCGTTTTCCAATGCAAAGGTCTTATGTGATGTGTCATTTTGTAAAACCAGTCCTTGTTGTAGGTGAATGCAATGCTTGAGATAGTTTATATTGTAGAGAACTTTATTCCACCCTATGACATAGTAGGAGATGAAAGAAGATTCTCTCTCCCAAGCATATTAATCTCCATGTGGTAACAAAGTTGTGAAAATCAAGAAAAAAAATATGAACACTTTGGTAAAATAAAAACACTTTGGTAAAATAAAAGGACAAAACTCTTTCCACTAATAGTGTGAGGAATGTAAATTAAAATCATTTGACATTTCGTTAGCTATAAAAACAGTTCGCTAATGCGAAAAATTTAATAGAAATTAAGAAAAAGAAAGGTGACACTTCTGAGATATATGATCCTAAAGTGAATAGATAAGACCAAATGAATAAGAAGAAATATATCACTCCGATGTCATTTTGTAATACCAAAATTCTGAATACTCTTTCACATGACTATTTTGTCCATACAAAACCTGAATGTACAAACATTTCTTGATGATTTAATTGTTTGTGTCTTTAAATGATTTTTTTTTTTTAATATAAGTGAGGAGATAAAACTTTCATCCCAATCATCCAAGTTAAATTTAATTAAAAAACATATTTTATACATGTTAATAAATAAATATTTTTATTATTATTTATTTATATTGTAGTTAGAGATTCATAATTATATATTAGAATCCAAACATGTGTGCGTGTTCAATACTTATTGAAAATTATATATATATAAGTTTTAGAAACCTAAAGGGCAGTGTCATACTCAAGAAGACTTAGCCGCCTTACTATTTGTAGTTGGTGCTAACCGGTTTGCTGTACATCCAAACTGCTTCCACCCCACTTCTGATTATAAATTCTTAATGTGTAAATCAAGTTCCACATGGTTTTGGTAAAGGTACAGTGCGAGGAGATGTTCAGTAGTTTCACTGTCGGTTTTGTAGGTGGATTCTTGAACTCCACCTGCATGGTCTATTTACCCTGCAACCAAGCAGGCTGGAGATATTAGTCAAGTGCACTTTGTATAGATCCCAAGATTACAGGTTGCACTATTGAATAATGTCACGGTGTTCATTTATTCTAAGATTTATAATGGAGAAAGGTGTGGAATAAAAAGGTATTTATATCAATTTTTTTTTCTATTAAAAATTATTTATTTATATTGTTTGGTTTTTGAAAACATAAATGAAAAAAAAAAATACCTAAGATTTTTAATATATGATGATGAAATTCAAAGTCCTTTCAGTAAAATAAATCAATTGGCTCATAATTAAATAGAACATTTAGTGCTTTTATACAGTCTTATGAATATGTATAACTTTAAAATAAAACTCCTAAGTTTTAGGAACACTTATAACTTAAAAATAAAACCCCTAAATTCAATTACATGACAAATCAAAAAGTTTTGGTGCAATTTTCACACTTCAAAAACTGAGAGACCTCTTGGTTTTAACATTGCTCACAAATGCTAGTTCATACATACTATATAGATTTAACACAACATCCAAAAAAAAATACTATGATCTTTAAATAATGGTGTATATGAGGATGTGGGTGGGGGTGATGGGTGATATTATGTAAAATATAAAGTGAATAGCTCATGAGTTTTAGTCACAACTATGAAAAATTAATGAAGTCCAAATACATGATGATGAAATACAAAGTCTTTCTGACAAAACAAATCAATTGGTCCATAATTATCTGCAACATTCATAAACCCCTAAAATCTAGTACAGTAGAAATCAAAATTCTTTGGTGCAATTTGCAGAATCCAAAAAACATCTTCATCTCAACACGTCTCAACATTGCTCACAAATGTTGATTCATCATACTACAAAGATTTAACACAACATCCAAAAACAAAATATTGTGATCTTTAAACAATGATGTATATGAGGGTGAAGATGGAGGATGATATTATATAAAACATATTATATGATGGTGGTGGAGGGTGATAGTATGAAAAACATAATAGTTTTGCATATTTTTATATACCCTCACCCTAATTCACTTGGTGTTTTCTTTTCCATGCTTCGGGGGTATGCTAGTTATTATCCTTCTTAAAGTTAGACTCAATATGAAATATTATTATCTTGTGTCTTGAATTAAAAAATAAGTTAATCTTGTATTAAATGATATTTTTTTATTACAAATTTAATAAAAAATTGGTAGAAATTTTTGGAGTGATCCATCAATACTTTTATGTATGAGTTTTGTCCAATTTTAAACTAACTTAAATCATAAAAAAAAAATGAAAACTAGAATTTTTATATCATCCACTTCAATCAAATAAAAAAACATTATAAATGATTTTATCCTAACATTTAGTGAGAATTATTTTGAATTAATAAAATTGTAGATATTAAATGCTAATTCGTTTTTTTTGCTAGGGGCATCTAAGCCGTCAAAATCAATCACTTGGGGACCCTACCTTTAACATGGTTGGATTAATCAATCACTTGGGGACCCAACCTTTAACATGGTTGGATTTTTTTTGGGTGTCTTCTCCTTACTACAATGATTTTTGAACCTTGATCACCTGACATAACAAAACTCTCAAAATCCAATCAAACTCGCGGAATTTAACTAAAATACTAAATAATAAAAATTAGTACCATATCATAATTTTGTTTTATGAATTAAGATTTTAAAATGTATAAATTTTGATTACCTAACTTTATTCTATATTATATTTAGATTTATTAAATAATGAAAAATTAAATAACAGAGAAAACCATATTACAATTTTGTTTTATGAATTAATGTTTAAAAAATTATAAATTTGTATTATTAAGTTTTAATCTATTTTAATTTTAGATGTATTAAATAATGAAAAAAATGTAAATTTATGAATACAAATTAATTTAGACTTATGTATGTGTATATATTTTGAAAAAATAGTGTTATCTCACTTCCACACACTTAAGTGAAAAATGGAATGTTTGTACCAAAAAAATCTATTAAAAAGACAAGTCTCATTTCTTCCTCAAAATTCCAGTTAAAAGGTTGATAGACTATCATAAAGAATATTTAGTAATCACAATAACCTTTAAAATTTAAAATGTTGAAAGCTAACTTTTAAAACTTAAAATGTTGAAAACATTTCGTCTCAACCCGAACACTTAAGCAACCCCATATACATGTGTACCCATGTGTAACGAGCTTGGGTGTGATCTCCATATGATCTAGCCTCAATGTGAATTGAACATGGATGGACATGGAGTTACTCTACCCACTTTACCCATGAGTAATGACGTTGCTATACTATTAGCTCATGTGTGATACACCTTCTAGTAACGAACATTAATGTAGAAGGATATCCCCATAGCATCAAACAACAATGCCACTCTTAGCTCATGTGCATATGTGGAAGGGAATGATCCCACAATATTTATCGTCAATGTGAATTTAACCTTTTTGGGCACATAGTTACCTCATTTACTTTATCCAAGAGTAAGAATAGAGTTACTCCACCTACTTTACCAACATAACGTTAAGTCATGTGTATGATGTGAAAGAAAATCCCCATAATATCCTACATCAATGAGCACGATCTTATTCCACGTACATTACTTACAAACCATTAGCTCATATACATAATGTGGAACGAAAATACCCACAATATTTAGCTCATATACATAATGTGGAAGAAAAATATCCACAATATCTAGCCTCAATGCTTATTGAACTAATGCTTATTGAACTTAGATGGAGAGCAAGTTAGTCCACCTAACTCACCCAAAAGTATGGCATACCATTAACTCATGTTCCATACACTTGTAAATAATAGCCTCCAATAATATAAAAGAGTGTAAAAAGGAATTCTAAACTTTAAATCTTAAGAGATACAAAGTTACTAAGGAATACATACTAAACCTAAATTTAATACATAACTAGGCCACCTACTTTACCCACTCATAATGACACAAATAAATCATGAAGTAGAATACATACTAAACCTAAAATTAACACATCACTACGTCACAATGAAGTAGAATACATACTTTACCCACTCATAATGACACAAAAAAATCATGGACTCATCTATGCTACCCACTAATAATGACAAAAAAATCATGAACTCATCTATGCTCCCCACTAATAATGACCTTATATGTAAAAGGGATTTCCATTAGCATCCATACGAATGGAGAAAAACACGAAATTAATTTATATTTATATTTAATATTTTTTATTTCCTACACTTCGAAATGTGTCTATATTTTAATTTAAATATATATATATATATATATATATATATATTAAATATTATATTGATTCATACGTGTTGCTTTTTTTTCCACGGGGAAATTGTTCATTTATATTCAAACAGTATATAATTTTTTTACAGAGTGGCATATAAAATGCGCTTATATGGTGTCCTGTGTCCACAATGGGCAGCACGATTCCTGTGACTCTGTCACTCATCCAGTCACAAAACGGGAACGGTGTCTCTGTCACTCATATAGTCAGTAAATGGGCAGATAACAGCCTTGATCTAATTCTGACCAATAGATACATCAATAGGACTGCTGAGTGCATCATTCGGCCTGTCAAAAGCGAGAGATCTGCCATTCCAAAGCTAATCCATGTTCTCTGAGTAGCTCGAGTGGACTGTAACATTCCTTAGACCCCTTTTGGCTGTGGATATTCGGAGTCCGACTGAGCTATATCCAAAACCGAGACCCATTTACCAGTGGTTTTCCTGTGATCTGGTGCCAACCTCGTCAGAGATTTAGTTGGATAGGGGGGCCCTCATTTCCATCCTCCCATCGGGCAAAGGTTATTTGACCAGGAGGCCAGGTTAGTGCCAGTTTTGAAAGCTGGTCCGCAAGGATATTTTCTTCCCTGTAGATATGAGTGACAGTAAGGCTCTTGATGAGTCCTTTTGCTTCAGTAGTTCGCTCTTTCCAACCCTCCAGTGCTGTAGATCGAAGCTCGACCTTGTCATTTATCCAGTCGATAATGAATTTGGAGTCTCTGAGAAGTAGTAGGTCTTCAATGTTCAGCCTTCGTGCCAGGAGGAGGGAAGCCCAAGCCCCCAGTAGTTCAACTTTTGTGTTGGTTCCTTGGCCTCCGTTTAGCGTCCATCTGTAGGAAGTGTGAGAGCTGATAAAAAAGTGGCCTCCTGCCCCGCACAGTTTTCCGTCTAATTGAGCAACTCCATCAAACCAAGCGATAGTTTTGTCAGTGGGTAAGGTTGTAGTTGGTCTGCGGATTTTTTGGACTGTAGTGGGGAGGGAAAGACGGTCAATGGATGAGAGAATGAGGTGTGTCACAAGGTTTGTCGAGGGAGGTTTTTCATAAAAAATGGCGGCATTCCTTGTCAATCAAACATTCCAACAAATGGTGGCTGGCAGCGAGGGGAAGGGCTATTGTCTTGAGCACCAGGAGCTAAAGCAGGAGGATGTCGAGGGTCCAAGCCACTGTAAGGTTAATTTTAGTGCCACTGTGACTTGGTGCCAGACTTGTTGAGTAAATATGCATCTCACGAAAAGGTGGTACGAAGTTTCGATGTTCTCCTTGCACAGAATGCAACGATTTGGGCCTAACCAACCCTTGCTTTGGAGGATATCCCAAACAAGTAATTTATTCTCCGTCAAAA
>JASDQU010241942.1:0-11765 GCA_032191745.1 Picea mariana
CGTAAGAATTATGTGTTTTTATAGATTAATTCTCATATAATCTGTGTGATTCTTCAGTTTAAAGTATTTCTTTAAATATCTCAATTCCTTGATATTTGAGGTTTGTTGATGTATACATCACTGTAATCTAGACTTCTCTAGTTATATATATTTGTATACACTTGTTTCTGATCTTGCTCTTTTATATCAATTATTTGTGTAGAAGTGGTGTAGGGTTTAGTTTCAACTGACATCTCACTAGTTACTTTAGTATGATCCTAGCTAGGATAGGTTAAAGTAGGTTAGTGTTAATTTAGATTGCATTTCATACATAGTCTTCATCTACATCTTTACATTGCATATACATTGATCATCCACCCTCATCGGTAAACCAGTCCACAACAGGCCAGAAATCCCTTAAAAATAACAACAATGGAAGTCGGGCCAAATTATAGATGGGTCTCCTAATCCAAACAGTGTATAGTCTAGTTGGGACTATGTTCCAGGGAGAACCCGTTACTATTTTTGGGAGAATTCGAACTCGTCAACAAAATTTGCACTAGAAGGAAGGACATCATTTATGTCTTATATACATGAATTAAACAATAACTGAAATTAGTCCTCAACAAGTAATCTTGACCCCCAACCTATCTTTTTTCCTTGAGATGAGTCTGAACAAAAAATTATCTACGAGGACTCAAAACCTAATTTCGGAAGTGCCTCAAATAGTCATGAAATACATCTTGAAACGATTTCACATACTAGTGGGTGTTCTATCTACACTTAAAACACACTAAAACCCCTCAATTAAACTTTCAACCCGGGTAAGTAAACTTAGAGTCGTAGCAAAATATATGCCAAGGTAGAAGGATTGGTAGTAGTATAGTCTAAATAAGGAAGTGGCTATCTAAGGGCTAATCTATTCAAGCAAGGACTACTAATGATCAAACTCTACTAAGCAAATCAAACTATGTACCCTAAGTAACCTTTGAACAAAGGGTCGTTGGATAGTTCTAAGAAAGCAAATGGAAACCCTACTTAAAGAAAACTAGTTCATTCATAACAATAAGCAAAAGAAAACTATTCATCTAATAAGCAAATAGCAACAACAAACTACTTGTAATTAACCTACTTAAATTCAATAAGCAACTATCATGTGAAAGCAAGTAAATAAACAAGCAACTACACTATGAAAGCAAGAATAGACAAGTAAGCAACGAACCTATTAAAGCAAGTAAATAGCTAACTAACCTAGGATAACTTCTACATCAAGTTAACTAATTAGGATTACTCTATAAGAAACTAACTAAGCTCAAAGGAAAGTGAACTCTATTCTTAAATTAATCTTCACAACTATTTCTAATTCATAAAAGGAAATCTACCGAATTGAAAGCAAGAGGAATTAGCAACTAATCTTTAATCTATGATAAGAAAACTACTCTTTAATCTACCAAAGCAAGAAGTCTATCTATCTTACAAAAGAAAGAAAACTATCTTCTAATCTATGAAAGCAAGAAAATATCTTCTAACCTATAAAAGCAATAAAAACTCAAACATAGTGTTGATGGTTATGTCTGTGATGTCTTATGATATCGCGATGGAATTTAACAATGAACAATAATTCAAGAGGGATAAACTCGATGTGAATTAGACAATCCAGTGAGAACTTAGCTATTATGGGAACACCATCAATTATCCTGCCTATCCATGTGATTATTAATCATGCATTAATCATCAAAAGTATAATGCAACTATGCTAATAAACTCAATTGCATTCTATACTAATGAAGAACATTCATACTACACTAAACTCAATAATTAACTAAAAATTGAAATTGCAACCTAGATCTGTTGGCATAGGGGCAGACCCAAGGTTCAATGCTTGAGAGCGCACCAACAAAGCCCTAACTACTGTCCCTTTCAACAATACCTACGAAGCAGATGAAGTCTCACCCGAGGTAGAGGTAGGGGTGGTTGCAAGACTCAGGTGTCTGCAACCTTAGCTGGGACACAGATATGTGATTATATCACTTACATAGTACTTAGCATAGATCATTCGTCAATATTGAACCCTTATTATACTTTGCAAATAGCAGAGAGCATCGCAACATTCACTTAGATCTAAGGTATTTCATCACTTAGCAACAGTAAAACAAATCAGATATGGTAGATCAACACTAAGCATCTTCATACATGTGTATCAGATATAACATCCTATATATCATTATCACTTTAAGCATAAGCAGATCTATTCAGTCATCTCATAACACTTAGCAAAATGGGAACATAAACACATTGAGACAAGCACAAAGAAACACAACACAGTATTTATGTGGTTCACCCCCACCTTGGGGCTAAATACACCAATTCTTCTTCTTTATTAGTGTCTTCAATCGGTTACAAGCACGGAGCCATGAAAACCCTACTGCGCATAGGACAGAAGATTTGTGCAGCTCGCTAGATCCTTCTTCCTTACGTTACAACACAAATCTATTTCCAACTTCCTACAATGACTTGCACTTAGCCCTGCAAGTCTCATATTGGCACAAAGCACTTACAGACCTTACTTTCACTTAGCATACATCACCTATGTTCTGATCTATCCTCTAGCTCACTAGCTTACTATTTATATATACAAAATAGGCCTAAGCATGGGTAAAACCCATGGGCCAATATCCCAATCCTGTCACATATTCCCAAACACCCAAAATGGACCCAAAAGTGGGTCAATATCCCGTGATTTCTTCTATGTCTTGCGCTCCTTCTTCGATGGCTGTCGAAGTCCCAAAATAGGTCAATATGACCAAGAAACTCCCAAAACTTAGTCAAGGGCCAACAGGCCCCCAACACTCACCTGTGACTCGTCCTGAGTCACTCTAGTATGAGAGATTCTGCCTCGAATGATTCAATATTGGCTCAAGATGCTTCGACCTGTTGTTGTGCTATGGCCTCTTTCTCAGTGAACTTCTGGATCACTGTGTCATTCATTGACCCTTCTAAGCATTGTTCTGTGGTGATGATGATCTGTTCCAGTTCGGATCCTTGGCTTTCAACTTCAGTGAACAGTTGGCATGCCTTTTCTTGCATTGGTTGAAGTCATTGAGTTACTTCCATTACTTTACCCTTAATCATATGGATCTATTGTTGGGCGATGCATTTCTCTTGAGACCGCTTCATTCTTTCCAATGGTGACAAGGTCTTCAGTTGCACCTGTAACGTATCGACATGCTGCTTTGCTTCTTGGAGCTGCGACTCCAATGCCTGTAAATCTGGATTCTCTGTGAGGTTCTCATAATTCTAAGCACTCTGGTTACTCAGCTGCTTGCATTCCAAGGAAAGATATTTTAATTTGCCAACTGCATTGTGGGCAGTTGCTTCCCTTAGGTCTCTTACCTCCTGTGGAGTTTCGGATACAACGTGGAGCTCTAGATCTATGATGCATTGTTGTAGCTTCTGGATCATGTCTTTGAGCTGTGCCACCTATTTTGGGATTCTTTCTTTGGTTTGTACCTCAATGAATGTCACAAAGCGAAGTGATTTGTTGACCGCTTCATTTAACTCCAATTTCTCTGCCATCAACTATTCCTTTCCTTGTTGTAGCTGTGCTTTCTCATCATTTCATTTTTCTTGGAGAGCACTTTTTTCTTGTTCTGCAGCACTATGATGTTCTACAAGTACTCCCTATACTTGTGTCAAAGCCTAGATGTCTTTCTCTTCTTCATCTTGTGCTTTTCAAAGTCGAGCCTCGACTGAATCCGTGATTCGGTGGAGTTGAGCTAGCTCATATCCTTCTTCTGGTGTTCTGACTGACAAGGGTGCAGTGGAGACTGTGTGCCTCGAATGAAGTGCATGCTACACTCCTTGGAGCTCTATCTCGATCCAACTATACATCGCCTCCTTCCTGACTTCCTGCTTCTCTGCAATCTCTAGTGAAGCATCGTTCAATGCAGCAATGATGAATTTAAAGTCATCTGGGGTGAGCAAAATCTCGAAATTGGTCTTGGTTTCTTTCGTTTTCTTTCTGGATGAAGGATTTTGGGGGAACACCTTTGTTTTCTTCGAGGGGTCCTCCTCATCCTTATGCGATGTTTCCTCACCAATCTCTTCACCAACACCTCTTTGCTCTGGTGACATAGACGTAGTCTTCACAGATGTGTTGTCTATATCCTGAACTTCTCCAGGCTTCTTTGTTTTACTAGGTCCAGGTGTATCCTGTGCAGCTTCCAGACTGTCTACATCAGACAACTCTGTAGGGTTGGCTGGGATAAGGAGGTCCGTTGACCATTCCTTGGTGATTTCCTCTAAATCTTCCTCCGTAATCTTGTAATAGGACTGCAATTGTTGCTTATGGACATATGCACGTGTTTTTATATAAATGAAGTGGCAGTCCGCACTAAACTTCATTAGGGGCCGAAACCTGTGGAGGGTATTCAGGATCATACGAGGCTCAGACTGGATGGTTACTTTCAACTGTTTGTAGTAAGTGTGGAAGATGGCATTTGACTTCCATTGCTTGTTCATATCATTCGAGTACCACAGGGTACTGAACTTCACAGCCAATGGTTCCAAGGGATCGATGTCCAGGAAGGTCGCACATTCCGGCATCTCCCAGGCAATGAATGCGATCAGTATGAGAAGACAACTGAAGTGGAACTCATATCCTTGGTCTTGTGCTTCCCTGCAGTCTAGTTCCAACTAGTTTACTAGGTACTGCGCCCAATTCATCTGAAGTCCTTCTGCACACTTCCCTGTGAGGTCAACAATGAATCCAGTCACTTGGGTGGGATGGTTCTTACAAACTAGCATTCCTGCGATCAGCTAACATGCAAGGTGCACTGCGCCGCTCTAGATAGAGGCTACCTTGTAGCCTTGTTTTCCCTTCTCGACATCACCATAAGTCTCTTTGATCCTCTGGGCTAATGCTCAATCTGAGGTCTTTCCAGGGTAAAAATCCTATGGGTTGAGGCCTTGCATGCTAAGCCCGGTGATCCAATTGATCAAGGTCAAATCCACAGTGATGTGGCGATTCAACCATAAGTATCCTCCGTGGTAAATTGATAGTATCATTTTGACACAGGCGTTCACTTCCTAGTGCCTGCCGAAGTGTGGGATCCTCATCACATTGAGCAATGTGGACTACACGAGGTTCTGGGTCCATGACTGCGGGATAATATTAGAGTTCTTGCCTTTAGTCCTGGTCAAATACTTATGCGGGGTGAGCATGTCGTAATCCTTTCTGTCGCTGAGGTTGAAGTCGCTAAAATTCAATGCTGCCAGCTTATCCTGGTCGGCACAAACTGCGTGCACCCCTTTCATTAAGTAGGTAGTGACCAAAGCATACTCAAAATCCCTAGGAACGTTGTCTCTATTCACTGTGCCGCTCAGAGGAGGTATATACGTAGGTAAGATGCTCGGAATCAACTTGGAATTCACGAGATCGTTTCTATGCTTAGTTCTCGTCTCTGTCACAATTCTGGAAGTTCCTGCTCTATGAGCAGTCGATGGAGAATCTTGGACACCTCCTATCGATAATTCTTTCACACCTACAGACATCCTTCTTTCTAACATGACTTTCTAGGTCCTAAGATCAATGAGTACTTCCTTGGCAGATTATTCAAGTGTGCTAAGATCCTCAGACATATGCGCTCGGGGTTAATAATATCGGGTTCACGAATTAATGTAGACATAGAAATAAGATGGAAAGCAAGAGCGTAATGATCATTGGACAATCTTAGTCAAGGTTGCGAGCTCAAATTCTCGATTTGGAAAAAGTGTTCTTTGTGCATGGCGTGATGAGCTAAATAGGTGAGTCGATAACGGTTGGCTCACAATGGTCATAACCCTCCATTAACTCTTGTCCAATCCATTATGGCGTGGCCCAATAGTCTGATGATGCCTCTTTATTCCTTTTCTGCCCATTTGGAGCATAAGTCGAATGGATATATCAGTCCAATGGCTATATTTCTTCGTCATGGAGAAGTACTCTATGTCGTTGTTCTGATATCTCTGCAAAGCTCTAATTCTGCAATTTGTCTTTCTGTGGGGTCTCTTCTAGAACCTCCTATAACCTTTCAGTATTAGACCTTTTCTTTCTTAACTTTCTAGCCTTCTTTCCAGTGAGCTTCGTCTTGGTAATGCTTTTATCATTATGAGTCTTTTCTTCTTTGGTCTTAGTTACTTCGCACTGTTGAAATTTTTTCCTAGGGTTCTTGTGTAATACTTCTTCCTTGTCTGGGATACATAATTCAATCTTCTGGGGACCCTCTAGTGTTCTCTTAGCCTCGACATCCGAGTTGCTAGTATTAACTATCTGCGATCTTCTCTTCTGTTCCTCAATCAAGTGCATGATCCTTTTGGTCATAAAGTATTTTAACTCTTGCTTCTTATGTTCCAAAACTTCTTATTCCTCCTTTAATCTAGCTTGATCTCTATCAATCCAAGGTTTTCCTAATAGCATGGTAAACGAGGCTCNTCTGTCTTCAAAAAATTTAATAATCTCAAAGTCCTCTTATGTCGAAGCTACATTGAAAATCATAGGTATCTGGGGGAGCCTTCCACGTAGGTTTACTAGATTTCCTCTTAATAAAATTATTCCTCCTAGGGAAGGGATCATAAAAATCCTTCCTATAGATTCCTAAGTTCTTTCTGGCATAATATTCTTCTGTGTTTCTTCATCCATGACACAGTCAATGTCAAAGTCCCCTATTCTTGATTCAATGCATTCCTTCTCTTTGAAGATATCTGATAAAATGACATGTCGGTAGTAATTCAGGGTCTCTTTCACTTGTATCAATACCTTCTATGATTCTTGTTGGGGTTCTGCCTTTTCTAGATTTGCCTTAGGGTTTCCTTGATTCAGATTCATTCCTTCAATATTAGCGATCATTATAGGGCAATCCAACACTTCATGGTCCATTTCTTTGCAACAGAGAAAACTAGGTCTTCTGCCAGGGCATTCCTTAGCAAGATGTCCTGGTCTTCTGCAACTGTAACAGAGGGTTAATCCTTTCTTTCTGTTAAATGATCCCCAACCTTTTTTGTACTGCGCACTAGGATCATGGTAGCGAACCTACAACAAATTATTTCTAGGATCCTGCATCCATTTATTAGTCCAAACATTCTTTCTATGCATATGCATAACATATCTTTCATTATTCTTATCAGATCTATTCATATCAAACCTTCTTTTGTCTATTAACACCCTAGCTTTCAAACTAGGAAAAAACCTATCAGATATACCTAGATCCATACTCTAGAAACAAAAAAAAATCCACCTTTCTTACTTTTACAGAGAACAAATCTTTCAGATCTAAGAACTTTTAACTATTCTTACCTTTAACAGAGCACAAATCTTACATATCTTGCCTCTTTCAATCATAATTTCTCACTTTTACCTTTCTTGGAGCACAAAGCTTTCAGATCCTACTTCTTTTCTACAGATCCAACCTCCTTTCTTTCAGATCTGGCCTTCTTTCTTCAGATTGGGCTTCTTTCTCTCATATCTAACCTTCTTTCTTTAGTACAAATATTTACAGATCAAGTATAATACTATGCACTAGGGCACAGATCTATGCATAGAGCTTTCACAATTTCAGGATGAATCTTTGCACAAAGCTTCCTCTTTCTCAGTTCCCAGCAATCACAGTTTCAGGTCCTGGCAATGGAACCATTTGTTGGCACAGAGGCATACCCTGGGTTCAATGCTCGAGAGTGCACCAACAAATCCCTAACTATCATCCCTTTCAGCAACACCTGTGAATCAAATGAAGTCTCACCCAAGGTAGAGGCATGGGTGGTTGCAAGACTTAGGTGTCTGCAACCTTAGCTAGGACACAAGTCTATGATTATATCGCTTACAGAGTACTTAGCATAGATCATTCATCAATATTCAACCCTTATCTCTGCTCCGTCTTGTGCTCCTCCTTCGATGGTTGTCAAAGTCCCAAAATAGGTCAATATTACCAAGAAACTCCCAAAACTTAGTCAAGGGCCAACAAGATCTAAGAAATAAATTGCATGAAGGAAACTAAACTAGTCCTATCTTAACAATTCAAATTGCAAAAAGAGGAAATACTCATAAACAGAATTTAAACATTATTTCAGCATATGACAAGAAAGCAAATGAGCAACAAAATGACGAATTAAATAAATAAAGCTAAATGGAAACTAGATCGGCAAATTAAAATTGAAAAGTAAAGGCTAATGACTATCCATCCATCGAACCCTGTCAAAGAAAGCATAAATGAAAAACTTTGTTTTTATCATCTATTTCAGCATAAAAGAAAACTTAATTTATCATCTAGCTACACACACGGTTATTCTCTAAGCTTGCAAGCTTGCTTCTATCAACTAATAATTCATTTCATACTAACAATATTCCTCATAATAACCTGCAAAAACTAAATTAAACCAATTAAATCATAAATAGCAAGTTATATAACAATGAAGTAAAATAACAATTCATGTATAGAAAAATAAATAAAAAGACATCTACGTTATATAATTCACAAACAAACTCATAAAATAGTTACCCAAACTATCGGTGGGCCCCCCAGCAAGTCGTGGTTACTCTTCAAATGCACACCACGAACTTCAGCAAAGTGATTTCACCACTAAAACTAAAAATGCAGGCTTTACACAGTCTGACAAAACAAAAATAGAAAAACAGAGCTAAAATTGTCTTTGGCTCTTACACACAACTTCTTAACTATTGTCTGACCACCGAGGTGGTATTTATAAGCTTTACAAATTGAGAGTTCGACCACTGGAGTGTTGATCCTCTTCTAAAAATGGTAAATTGCATTTAAGATGCCCTAACTGTCGAAATGAGGCGAGCCAATAATCGCCCAACATAACAACCCAAATCGAGTTGTCAAGAGTTCAGTAGTTGGAGGGAACAAGCAAAAGCAAAACCCAGACTCTGATTCACCCATCATTGACTGCCAATACCATAACCACCAAATCACCAATCATTTTTGTGCAGGACGGAGTGCTGGACAGAGTGTTGGATGGAGTATCGAGCTGAGTGTCGGATGGAGTATCGAACTTAGTGCCGGAAGAAAAACAAGCTGTGATTTTTCCCTGTGACATACAAAACATGAATTAGTCACCTGGAATCATAAAAACATGTTGATTTAAACTCAAAATCATTGCAAAACATGAATTATGCATACCTAGTGTGGATCATAGCATTTTGACACAAAATCTCTTCAAAAACTTCTTCAAAACATGAAAATGCATAGACACATTCAGCAAAAAGGATCTAATTAACATCATAAAATAAATCATATCACGAGCCTGACACATACCATAGGAAGGTCTCCACGAAACTCATATAATTACACGTTCTTACAAAAAGCTACTTGGAAAACTACCTATAGCCTATGAGCTCCCTAGGAGGAAAGAAATCTGTGTAGAGCATCCCAACACAAATCCCATTTTTTATGTTAACTTCGTAGTTGACCTCATTGAAACTATTGTACAAGAATTTTCAGTACCTTTGAGAAGGTTTGTGAATTTCCTTATTGAACCTGAAGAACAATTTGAAGGTGAACAACCAAAAATTACCATAGAACAATTAATGGGAGAAAATAGGAACCACAAAGAATTTATACCTCGATGGAGGGCCCAAGGAGCTCTCAATATGGATGGACAATTTATGAAATTCCAAGGAAATGTGATAAGATCCTCCCAAAATTCGACCCAAACAAAATTGGATCCTGGAAGATCATGTGAATAATTTCTTTTTATCCATACATCTTCTAGGTTTCGAACATGACGACGTACCGTGTAGGTTATTTCCTTACACTTTTTTCAGGAAAGCCTCTAATTGGTATTTCGGTTTACTTATCGGATTTATTACTGACTAGGGCAGTTTTGAAAGGCTCTTTAAGAGAAAATTTGGAGAAACAAAAACATTTGCATCTCTACATAATGAATTAGGGGCTATCAGAATGGACAAGAGAGAAAGAGTAAAGGACTTTAACCAAAGATTTCTTAATGTCTTAATCAAGTTTCCTAATGATGTAGATCTCACTCAGTCATTAGGTATTGAATATTACACATTTGCATCAACCCCTTCCATAGGGATGTTTGTAAAATGAGCTAACATAAAAACATTAGCACTCAACTTTGATGAAGCCGAGACTGTGGAAAGAGAGTTATATGCATACGATCAACATCCATGTTATGAGGAAAATAAGTCAGCTGGAAAGAAACCCTTTCTATAAGATAAACCACCTGACATGGAGTCAAAGGATATTGATAATGTGGTCAAAATGGTTAAGAAGTTATCTAATGAAATTGTGGAACTTAAAAAGTATTTTGGTGAAGGATCATCAAAACCATGATTTTTTTTCCCATTATTTAAGAAACCAAATAACCCTCCACAACCACCTGAACCACCTCACATGGATTTCAACTTAGACAACTTGAGTAATGATAATTTTTGTTCTTATCACTAGCAGAATCACCCAGAACACACATGCCCTTAGTGGATCAACTCTATTACCCCGTTGATAAACTAGTTGCTAGATAAATAGAGTTTGGATAATGAAATCCATGCAAAAGCTCCTATTGATGTTACTAATGAAACTGCCCCAGAATTTTCTACGCCCGTTTGTGACCAGTGTCAAGAATTAGACGATGGGCAGATTGAGGAAATCATTTCCAGAGAACGTAGGTTGTTAAATCTTCTACTCCAAAAGGTTATAACATATGCAACAAAGTTCCAGTACCTAACACTTCTTCTTCCAAAGAAGATAACATCCCTCTTAGAAAAATTACACCACCCCCTGTCCTCCCAAAACAAAATGACACAACCCCGGGGAAAATTAATAGTAAAACTAGCAAAACCATCTTAATAAACAACGATAAACCAAGCACATCTGGCTCAACAGGGAATGATGCTAAGATTAACTTGATAACAGACAATAAAAAAATAGTTGAGAAAAAAGTTGGTCATGCTATCGACAACCTTGACTAAAATGTAATTGAAGACATGAATTAAAAAAAAGCCAATTTTTCCATGTTTGATATATGTTGTTTAACACAAAAGAATGAGCTCCTACACGATGCTTTCAAGCCTCATGAAACCTATAAATGAACTGTCATTGCTACTAAAAACCTCATCCCCAAAAGTGATGAACAAGATATACACAAAGAGGAGATAGCAGTATCTATAAACGCAACAAGCATAGGTTCCTTTTCAAAATATCAGGTACCACCTTTTCTGCTCACATATGAAGTTTTTAATTTCAATGTACACAATTTTTTAGCAGATTTAGGTGCCTCTTCCAATATCATGCCTTTTTTTGTTTTCCAAAAAATAAATGTTGTTTCAAAAATAATGATTCAAAACCAAGAGCATACAATTAGATAGGAAAGATGTTAAAGTGAAAGGTGAACTTAGATATGTTTAAATCAGATTACCACCTGACCTTAGGGTTCATCAGACTATAGACATAGTTGTTGTGGACATACCATAGAGCTACAGTTTTCTCTTAAGAAGACATTGGTCAGCCAAACTTCAAGGTTATTTTTCTACCGATTGGTCTCATCTGTGGCTTCCTCATAAAGGCAAAGCCAATCAAATCCGTGTAAATAGTGAGGCACACATGAATCACACACTGAAGGAATTAGAAGGTAAGAATGAGCCCATAATATTTCCCCATTCCTTTTTGGGAATTACTTTTTCAAAACTGATTGTTGTTTTTATGAAGCACAAACTTATGAGATACCATCAGAATTACAATCAGGACTCTGCCCAATAATCCATAATAGTTCCT
>JASDQU010241942.1:49860-69072 GCA_032191745.1 Picea mariana
AGGGATTAGTTTTAAGCCATAACTTAAGGAGTCATAAAAGATTGTTATATACACTGTCTAGATGACCAATCTTGCAAATTAAAATACAACTTTATATGAATGAGAAGAGGAAGACATGTTTATATATGAATAATGAAATGATCAAGAGCATGTACGTAGATATGAAACACAACCTAAGTAGATAACCTGCATATGAAATTTATATATAAGAGGATGCATAGGTAGATGTCTAAATAAGGAAAATTACAAGACACCTATAAATTAGACAAGAAGAAACAACTTAAATAAGCAATCTGCACAAGAGAGTTATATGCATAAATATGAATATACAACAAATAAACGAGATACAAAGACAAGTGGTGGGCCCCCCAGATAGTCGTGACACTACTCGAGCTCAATAGCCGATCACAGTCTTAGTGCATCATTTATATTAACACTAGAATTGAGTTACAAAGCGAATTCAATATAATAGCTATATTATAAATCATTGTTTTTGTTCTAAGGGACCTCGGTATTTATAGAGTTTTTTATATAACTAAGAGGTCAACCACTGAAGGGGTCAACACTCTCGTACAACACAACATCATTAAAAACAAATAACATACAACATCTTCTAGAAACTTCATGCGCTCAAAATAGATGTCGAACTTAACTATTTGAATGAAAATGTAATGAGTCCCATAGTTGGAGGATCCAAACATGTATAAAACCCATGTTTCACATTTGGTAGGAAGATCCTGCCAATATACCAACCCACAACTCATTACACTCTAAGTTCTGTATCAAGGGCTAGATCACGGGCTGGATCGAGGGTTGGATTGTGTTTTTGACCTGTTTCAATAAAAAGAAAAATGTTAATGGAATAGGTTTATTCGATTAAGGATTAAGGATAAATCATCATAAAATCATCAAAAAGGAATATGACACATACCTTATGTTGATCCATAGAAAATTGATATAAGAAACATGATAATATCTTCAAAAAGAGATAATATAGGTGTGAATTATATGATCTGCATGTTCAAAAAGAGATAATATAGGTGTGAATTATATGATCTGCATGTTCAAAAAGAGACTTAAATAAGGAAAAAATTATATAAAACATGGAGTCAACAGCCACTCATAAATTTTTCTCATCCATAATAAAGTTAGAATATCTCACCATCAAAGGTGTCATCCCTAGTGCCTTTAAAGGTTAACTGGAATGCCCCCATCCACCTATCTCTCTAAAAAAAATAGAATCAAATATTATAAAAGTTAAAGGCTTGGGGAAAGGATTTCCATCTCACATGGGACATGCAAGTATCTTTTTCAAGGCTATGGATACTCGTTGGCAATGGAGAAAGTCTTGTTACTTCTGGGTGACTCCTTCGGGGCTATGGACGCTTGTTTGCAGTGGAGAAACACCAAAGAAATGTACTATGACTTGTATTCTCATCATTCTTGATGTTTTGTTCCCGTCATACTATATACGTATTCCTTTATATCCATTTATCTTATACATAGAAATCAATTTGTAAGAAATCTGGTAATTGTAAAAGTCTCGCTCCTATTTGAGTCTTCTCATTTCTTTCAAAATCCAAGTTATGGGACCTATCTTTTCTTTATTATGATTTTTCATGATGAGAGCACTCTTCCTAAATTATGTGTGGACATCATCTTAAAGAGATGCAAGGCTTTGCCTAGTGTGTCGCCATTTGTTGTGAAAAGCACTACAACCCTTCTTTTTCTCTCTTTAATCTTGTATAATCCCTAGAAAATGGAGCCCATAATCTTTTGAGCCTAAGAGAAATTCTTGTGGGTCTTTTTCTCTCCAACTTAGCATCCTTAGACGAACCTTGTTTTCCTTATAAAACCATCTTTAAATAAAAACACTTGAAATACTTGGTTCTAAAAGAGACAAACAATTTAAATCAGAAAATTTAGTAATAACTCCTCTGATAAGAGTCAGAGGAGTTACTTTCTTCATCGCTGATAGGTAATGTTATCACACAAGTTAGAGGAAAATCCTCTGATATGAATCAGATGAGTTAGATTTAACTCCATCGATCTGTATCAGAGAAGTTCGACCCATCACTTCAGATATCATAGAAGAAATTGTCTTCTAACCCTATGATTCAACAACCCCCACCTACCAGCATTTAATGTCGAAATAGCCAATAGGATATATAAATCAAATGGAGGTAAGTTTTCACTATTTGATCGAGATAATTTGAGTAAGAAGGAGTTCCAAGGTGAAAAACATGTCGATATATCCCATTCAAGCTTCTGACTTATCTCTACCCACCACATGCGCTACAATCTAGGTAAGTGCATCTTTGCTCTTTTTTTTTTATAGGGCTAGGGTTAGGTTTCCTTTTGATTTATTACTTTCCACTTTGTTTTTTTTCTTCATTGCCTCAGTCAGATAGTTTTTTCCCACCACCATGCCTTTGGCTCACTCTGTAACCAACATATTCTAATGCACCATGCACTCTCTTTCCATCATTGCGATTTCTCTTCACCCGAAAATACTTTCCAGTCTGCCCTAGTATCTACCATGAAGAAATTCTTTCCCTGATCTTAAAAACAAAGACCTAATTTGAGGCCCTAATTATTTCTTTGTTTAGCATTTTTTATCTTCGGATGTTCCAATCTAGATATTTCTTGGTAACCCCTCCAATGTGATCGGAAGAGTTCCAAGAAATGGCTCCGACTTCCTGTCAAACTCTCAACGAAAATATTACCCTTACCCTCGAAAAAAAAAATGATTTTTTTATTCATAAACATCATGACTAACCCCTCTAACCACATCGAAGGAGTTACTACTAACTCCTCCAATGTGATCAAAGGAGTTACAAACATTTCCACGTGCTTATTGTAATACTTATGTATAAATCTTATGACCATATCATAGGAGTTACTACTAACTCCTCCAATGTGATCGAAGGAGTTTCAATTAACATCACCAATTGTGCATTCAAAAATTGGTAAAAATTTCAATTACTTATCGAAATAGTTGGGTTTAACTAATCGGAGGAGTTGTTCTTAAAATCTCTGATTAGTTTTTTTTTACCATCTCCATGATTGTATTGGAACACTTAACTTAAACCTCTCTAACCTGCATAGGAAAATTTAACCTATGGATCTACGATATTTATTTTCAAGAGCCTATTCTCCACCTTTCCTCTCCAAGTTTTATTAGGTTGCTTAAGAATTCCTTCCATTATCCTGACATCTTCAAAGGATGACTCTCTTTTTCCTAATAGTCCCAATAAATCCTCTAGTATTCTTAATCATTCAGTTTCATTGAATGGTACATTGTATCCTATTATACGCCCTAAACTTACCTTTTTTGGCAGGTTCTAACATGTCAACATGAAATAAAATAGAAGGAAAGACATCAAGAGTCAAAGCCTCTGGCAGTTCCCAACAAGCAGGAGAGATAGAGATTATTGGGGCCACATATGATGACACGGATGGACTTTTGCAAAAGGATGGAGAAACCATGAAATGGGGGGAAGTTTACCACATGTTAAAAAAATCAAACTTCTCCACCAAAGCTGAAGATCCAAATGAGCTCCAAGCATTCAGGGATCTTCATGGTAGCATCACATCCAACAATCTTCCCTTGTGCATATGCCATCTCCTGGATTTTGAAGAACACCGACATAAATAGTAGATATGTTTGCAATGCAAGAAAAGAGCCCATAGCTTCTTTTAGGACGGATTTTTTTCCAAATGCTATCACATTGAGGAGGGAAGAAAAATATTGTATGGTGAACTCCTCAGTGATTTTGAGTATACTCCGAAGCATTTTTTCTCCAAATGGTATAAGGAAAACACACAGTTTAAATACAAGCCTAAAAGTAAGTACCCCATGAGTGCCTCAATAAGACCCTACCAATATTTGGTAGTAATGTTGTGCAGGTTATATAGGGAATCCAATGCAAAACTATTCCCCTTATCATACATGCCTTTGATTTACTTCTACGTAGATGTCAAGACTTCATTTAATTGGGAAGACATATTGTTCGAGAATCTCATGGTTGCTATATCCCTGGTTTCCATATGTCATCGTACCTCCTGGACATAATGTGTATAGCTCACAAGTACCCCAACATGGGATGGAGTTGGTTTCCAGTTCACCCCACAATCAACATATATCGTAAAGTACTCTGGTAGCACAAATACTGTGTAGAGTACCAAAGGATATGTGAAAATTTCCTTATTCCATTATATGAATTTATCTTTAAAACCATGCCCACGAGCATGAATGATAGAGCCATAGAAGTTATAAGAAGGATCGGGGATTGGTATCTAATGGAGCATGGCACTTACATAAAAAATATATGGTGCGACGAAGCCACCACATCTACTTTCACTATTCATTCCCGACAATATTATCCTTCAGGAAGTAGCATATCAAACTATTATATACGAAATTGGAGGGATGATATATATATTGAAGAAATAAATCTAGCCCACACTACCTTTGTACATCGGCAATTATTTCTTTGAAAATACTAGACAAGCCCAAGAAGAGATAGATACCCTTCTTTCCTATCACTTGCAGGAATAGAGATTCAGGAGACATGATCGTAAGGTTATCGTCAGGAAACATTTCAATAATGTCAGGCTACCATATGAGTATACTACAGAGCTTTGGGAAGAGGAAGAAGTACACTGGAATACCGAGACATGTGATGAAGTTATTTTCAATAGGCATGGCCAACCCAAACGAAGAATTGCAGATGAGGAAAAGGAAAGGGAAGCGGCAAGGAAAGAGGTAGAACAAGAAGAAATTGGGCACATTTCCCCTATTTCCATCTCAACAAACTCGGGATCTATAGAGGGAGAAGAAGAGGTACCAGCGGAGAAAAAGAGGAGAGATAAAGAAAAAATTTCAAAGAAGAAAAATGATGCAAATAAGTGAAATATTGAGGTTGATAAAGCTAGAGATAAAGCTTAAGTTGAAGCGAAATCCACAAAAAAACAAGAAATGAAAGAACGAGAAGTAGTGAATCAAGCAGAGAAAGCATCAAAAAAAGCATCAAACAAAGTTGTTGAAGAAGAAACACATTTGTTTCACATATAGAAACATATTTGACTAGCATCAGTTTAGGACTCGGGATCTAGGAGCCATTTCATCCAAGAAAAGTGTTGGATCTAAGGAGCTTCACTTATGACAGTAATACTGGTAGAATTGTGTAGGAGTGGGTAAAGAAAGTGTCAATAATTGAAGGATCCTTTATCTCAGTAGGTACCAATGACCCAATCACAGGATATGTCAGAGAAGACCTTTTTGCCACAAATAAGGTTGGCTCTACATTCATGAATGCCAATGTAGACAACATACAAAGATCATGCTAACAAAATGAAGAAAAGGAGTCAAGGATCAGAGATCTAGAGGAAAGACTCCAACAGGTTAAGATTGACGAGAGGAGCCCCCAAAGATTCAAATACAATGTTTAAAAGGTCAGATATGAGCTTGAATGAGTTATCATTGATATGTACTCCCATCTGCACCTTTTCTGAAATGTGGTTGTAACAGTCATTGAGCGGAATAATCATGTATACATGAAGTTGTCACAATACAACACCATTCACGAAGGTGTATCAGATATAGACAAATGGATATAAGAGAATCCATATGTGCCACCTAAGCTTTACTGACCATCAAAAGTAGAGAGAAAGAAAAAATTATATGCATTATATCATTTCCATCAGATAGGACAAATGGATGATAGAGAAGTCACCAAATCCATGGAACATGCTCAAGAATCTGTAAAATTTCCCAGGAACTAATCAAGAATGGTCATCTCCCAAGATTAGATAAACTTGCGAAGAACCTATTGTCAAAAGCATTGGTGAGTGCACTACATGACAACACCAATCGCATGAAGGAAGTAGTTGAATCAGTTGCCTTCATCTCCACAGATCTAATTGATTAGCATTTGTTACAGCTAGCAAAGCTTCATACCATGGTAAAATCCTTCATTATGAAACTGGAGAAGGATATGGGCACTCTCGAAGATGATATCGTGTTGATCAATGAAACATTAGAACAATTGACATATAGAAGGATTGAATCACTATATAATCAATTGGAAGTTTGGGTGACCTACTTAAGCAACAAAAATCCATAAGAAGAAGACAATATACCTATCTTTTGTCTTGTCCTTTACCTAACCAATCCAAATTTCATCCTATTTTGTACACTTGTCATTAGGAATGAGAAGGTGAACCAGTTTTTGTAGCTGCTCCTCCAAGAAAAATATGAAGAGTCGCATAGAGGTTACTAAACATTTGTATAAAATAAAATAGAACCCCATTTGTAAGGTATTTTTGGATTTTCAGGCAATGTATAGAATCATGAACTTATTCAAGAACTTATACTTTGTTAATTGATATTGAGAAGACCTCAGGGCCATTTTTTATATAAGGAATTATTGTGTATGAGAAGATCTGAGTTGAGAACTATTTATGGGGAAGATGGACATTGTTCCTATGGACTGTAAGAATGCTATGTTGTTATAGATTAATTCTCATACAATCTGCCTGATTCTTTATTTTAAAGTATTTATTTAAATATCTTAATGCTTGATATTTGTGGGTTGTTAATGTATACATTATTTTAATCTAGACTAATCTGGTTATATATATTTGTATACACTTGTTTCTTATCTTTCTCTTTTATATCAAATATATGTGTAGAAGTAGTGCAGGGTTTGGTTTCAACTTACATCTCCCTGGTTACTTTAGTATCCTCCTAGATAGGATAGGTTAAAGTAGGTTAGTGTTAATTTATCTTGCATTTCATACATAGTCTTCATCTACATATTTACATTTCATATCCATTTATCATCCACCCTCTTCATTAAACCGGTCTGCAACTAGCCAAAAACCCCTTAAAAAATAGTAACAATGGCATTTGGGACAAATTCTGGATGGGTCTCCTAATCCAAATGGTGTACAGTCTAGTTGGAACTGTGTACTGGGGAGAACCCCTTATTGTTGTCAGGCGATTTGAACCTGTCAACACCAGGGAAATGGCCCACTAGGTGTTGGAAGATTGGTTGTTGTCATTGATTTCAACCCTAGTCATTAGTTTTGGACCACAAGATTGATGAAGATATTTGGACATGAAGGACAGTGCACATGCAGACACAACACCCATGGATGGATATTATACATCGTGTTTTTTTCGGTGGTAGGTGGCATGTCACATGGATCCTCATGGTTGAGGAGAAATGAATTTTTGAAGATGACAAAGTGAATTGAAGAAGGAAGTACAGGTCGGCCCTGAAGATAATTAAAGAAAAGAATTAAAAAATAAGAAAGTTTCAAGTCAGCCCTAATGTTAAAAGGAAGTGACATAAATGGTTTCTTCTCTTAGTTTCTCAAAGTCTTCTAATTGTTTCTTCAAGTTTACAACTTTCTTTTCACAACTACCCAATTCACTTCTTATTTTTCTATGTGTGTCTTTGAGCTTGCTATTTTCAATCTCAACATACTTCAATTTTTTAAGATTGTCATCTTCTTGTTGAATAATTTATGCTTCATGATTTTTTTCTTCTTCATTTGCATTTTCTTCTTCAATGTCATATCTTTCAATCCTTGGATGAGGACATTAAAATTCAACATGTTCTACTCCTTCACAATTAAAGAAAAATAACTGACCTCTATTTTCTTCTTTGAAATATGAGATGTTGTAATTTTCTTCAACTTCTTCTTCTACTACTTCTTCTCTTGCATAAAGGTCTTGTAGCTTGTCCCAAATATTTTTTGATGATGCATATGATCCCACCTTGGATTTCATTGAATCTGTCAATCCATCCAGGATGGTATCTATTTCCAATTTGTTGTTCCTTTTTTCTTCCTTCTGAGCTACAGTCTTTGGTTTCTTCAAAGCATTGTATCCTGAAGCAACTGAGAACCAAACATCTACCCCAAGAGATTTCAAGTAAGTTTCCATTCTATTACTCCAGTATTCAAAATTGCTTCCATCAAATGGTGGAATCATATTTAGAATCGTGTCTTCCATTTCCGCTTAGGATCTTCCTTCCAGTGGTTAAACTATACTGAAGGTAACCGGCTCTGATACCAATTGTTGATACTGAGAGGGGGGTGAAACAGTATTAAGTACAATTTAAAACAATTTTCAACTTATAATTAAACCATTCAATTATATCCAATGATCAATGAACAATATTATAAGAGTTACACCAATACACCACAATACACCATGCACACTATATGAGAAATAATCAATAGTTATTGTTCAAGGTAAGTAATGACTTCCAAAGGTAGCTATAGCTTCCAAATGTAAAGGGAGGGATAAACCTCTAAGAGGAAGATACAATCCTCCAATATCAAGAGAGGGTTGAACTCTCCATCCTTGCCCCTTCCTTCCACCCAAGAATAAATGAGAGATAATAAAACTTTACATTAAATCATCACCATCAATCAACCATCATATACAACCTTATAATGCTTCCTGAGACTTCTTCAACTTCTGCAATTATTCAATTCTTGGAATACTCCGATACTGTAGATAATATTACTCAATGTATTCTCTGAAAATTCTCCAAGTTTCACTTCTTGAATCCTCCCCAAAAATAAGTTATAGAGAGAATGGTAGACCTTGTTCAATTTTGGTTTATTCAGGAGAGTGAACTTGTACAGAATGCACCATTCTCAATATTTAACATCATATTCGGAAACTCACACAGAAGAAACTTCCATCCATACTCTTTCCAATGAAATTGCTCTCACATAATTTGGATTCTCTTTGAAGAAGTTATGATTGTTTTACCCGGAACACCTATTTATTGACTAGCTTCAGGACTAGTCAAAAACCCTATCTTCCACAGAGTGTATATCCAAAGTTATAGTTACTAAAGAGATGAATTGTTTACCATAGGTACCTTGATATGTCTTCTCAATACCATATCAATTTCACCATCTAAATCATTCTATAAAAAAAATTATAGAGAAAATGGTAAGATCACCTGTAAATAGCATAGCTTAGAACACATCACCAATAAGTTCACTCTCCTGAATAAACCAGAATTGAACAAGGTCTACCATTCTCTCTATAACTTATTTTTGGGGAGGATTCAAGGAGTGAAACTTGGAGAATTTTCAGAGAATACATTGAGTAATATTATCTACAAGATCAAAGTATTCCAAGAATTGAATAATTGCAGAAGTTGAAGAATTCTCAGGAAGCATTATCAGGTTGTATGTGATGGTTGATTGATGGTGATGATTTAATGTAAAGTTTTATTATGTCTCATATATTCTTGGGTGGAAGAAAGGGGAGAGGATGGAGAGTTCAACCCTCTCTTGATATTGGAGGATTGTATCTTCTTCTTGGAGGTTTATCCCTCCCTTTACATTTGGAAGTTGTAGCTACCTTTGGAAGTCATTACTTCCCTTGAACAATAANCATTGGATATAATTGAATGGTTTAAGTATAAGTTGAAAAAGGTTTTAAATTGTACTTGATATTGATTCACCACCCTCTCAGTATCAACACTAGGTTACTAGGATATCAAGCCCCGGGGAAACCAAAAATCAAACCAACCAATAAGTTCTTGATTCGATATTCAAGCTGGCACTCAGAACGTGTGGCCCTATTTCCACCTCCCACCTAGATTTTCATCATGCGACAAGTGGCACCTACGGCTCATTGTTGGACATGGCCTCAAGACTCCAAATATTCCTGACACATGGACCAATCACGCTATGATACATGGACTGACATGGCAATACACGTCATAATTGCTAGCGGGAAAATCCCCCTATAACTATATCAGGGTTCTAAGTTTAGACAGAGAAAACGACTCCTTAAAATTCAATCTAATTCCTACACTACCCCAAACATTCCAAAATAGATGAACAGAAAGCAATGAAAGAGTAAATCAGAAACCATACCTTTTATCCAATGTTTTGTGTTGATATCCTCAAGCTCTGTAGCTCCCAAGGCTACAAGTCTCTTCCCAAAGCTGACCTGCATCCACAACTAGGAAAACAAGGCTACACACATTCTATTTCTATTCATAAATTAGGGTTAGATATAATTTGTATGTATAAGTCAAAGAAAATACATAAAAAACATCATTTGGGACAAGGAAAAGAGATTCTTTTATTCAATACTCAAAGATTGGAAATTACAACCTTTGTAGGTCGACGCTCTGCGAACCTAGTCCGAGATCCTCTTAACAATGCTCCAAGCGCACCTTCCAAATACCTTATCTCACAATATACTAATCACCTCAAGGGAAGGGAATGGATTGTATGGGAGAAAAGGGATAGAGAGGGAATGTTGAGGCAATGACTCACAAAAGGCTACAAAAACTTGGGCAAGGAAGGAAAGGGAATTTGGGTAGAGTTTCACTGTTCTAATGCTTTATTGTTGAATGATACCCCAAGATATCCTTTTATATGAAAAAAGGATAGTTATTCGGTTGGGGGACGGGCTATATTAGGTGAATTGTTTGGGAAACCTCCAATAACCCGTAAATTCCACCGAATTCCTTGCAAATTTTTAATTTTTACAACTTTTGGAGGCATACGCAGGTTGTTTAGTGTGCAAAAAGAGTATGTACACAAGATGTATAGCATGTAGAAAGTGTATGTATGCGAGCATTAGTGTAGCAGGGTGCTACATTCTCTAAAAAGTGGTTTTTTAAAGAGAGTTCTTCAGCAATGATTTGGAAAATTTATGCAAGTAAGAAGGCCAATTCCATGTATGCATGAGCAAGGAATTTTAGGGCTATAATAGATGCCCCTTAATGTATGGGGTCAGAAGAGAAAATGTTGGCCGAAATACATTACAATATCTTTACTAATGAGAATGCACGAAATCAAGTGAGCCCGGTACCAAAGTTCGCGAGGTGCCATCTGCAAAACAACAATTGTCTCTATGAGGTGGGCATAACCATGCTTGGGATGAACTAAATCATGGTTTCCAATCAAATACATTGCAGGTCCATGTCATATAACTATATAAAGTGTATCCACGAGAAATACTCAGCATATCTACATCTCAAAATCAATCGAAGATATACAAGTACAATATGCAACTTCAAGAAGCTAGTGATGCTTGTGGTTGTAGATGAAGACTTCATTTCTCGAGCAACAACTTAAAGATATTAAAAACATAGGTAGGAGTACAATCGGAGTGGAATACTCACTACTCTGAGGTCTTCGACAAGACATTGGGAAAAGATCGGAGGATCTCGATGATCAGGCAGAGAACTTCGTCGATTTTGAATCTGGACTAGACTAGACTCTCAGGATGGCTGACTCATGAAATTCAAGAGAAAAGCTGTAGAAATTTTGACTCAAGTTGGGTAAAACTTCTCTTGGACAAAAGAACGAAAGATGATCAAACTCAGGCAGCATGAAATTGACATAATTTTGTGATGTGGGGAGAACCACAAACTCTCCATATGTTTGGAAGAGAAACCAAACGGAGGAGGACATAACTCCATGTAGTGATAATATCTTCCTAAGGTCATACTAGATCCCAATGCTTGATGAATAAATGGAAGGATGTGATTTTTCCAAGGGAGACTATCTTTGCTCCCAAAAAAAGAATGTATATTTCCTGTCCCCTCTTTTTGGAATATTTGATTTTTTTTTTCTTTTTCAATTTTTAAACGAGATTTAAAAGGAATAAAAGAATGCTACATTACAAAGGAGGAATGAGTGTCACAAGAAAGGAAACGAGTTCCAAGCATATGGAACATACTAATGCTCAAGGCAAGGAGACATGTGCAGGATAAGGACACTCGGGGAAAACTCCTCCATAGGTCAAGTTGTTAGATCGTAGAGGAAAAAAGTGTTGCAAGGCTTGCATAAAGGAATGCTTCAAAGTTTTAGTTGAGAGAAACATGGAGCCATCATTAGACCAAAGATGCAAAGATGAGACCCATAATGCGATTAAGAATGACATAGTAAGACCCATTCTATGTAAATTTTTACGAGCCCAGAGAAGGTAAGCTCAGTAGTTTTTCATGTTTAGAGAGTCTGAAAAATGTTAAATAAGACTCCAGGGAGTACCTTTCTCATAGTTAGTCCAATCGGCTCGAAAAAAGGTTAAACTTGCACCGAAAATACATCTTTTCAAAACCATTTTAACGAGTGTGACAAAGAAAACATCACTTGTCTACCTTTTCATTTTTAAGGAATTGGAAAAGATCTTAACTATGGACTCACATCCTTTTTCTTAGATTAGTCTCCTTAGCCCAAAAAAATTATAAAAGTAACTGAGGAGAACTCTCCCAGTAAGACGAATCTGCTGCGACGTACCTTTTTCTGCTATAATCTACTGGCTGGAAAAAGGGTTAAACTCATGCCAAGTAGATGTTCTTCTAGAAAAATTTAGCGACTGTGAATGAACAAGGTCAATCAACAATCTTTTCAATTTTAGTGAGTCTAAAAAGTGCTTAACTATGGACTCTAGGGGGGTTCCCTTTTCATAAGTAATCTCCAAGGCCCGAAAAAGGTGATAAACCAAAACCAAGGAGAATGTTCCTTTTGCAAAAATTTAGTCCCTCGGGCCCAAAAAAGGGTTAAACTTACGCTTGAGAATACTCTTCTAGCGTGTTATCACCATAACAATTTTCAACCAGGATCCAAGTCTCGAAAATTTAGCAAGAGCTACATCGTTGCAGAAGTGTGATAGTTTGGAGAATTGATAGTTTATAGGACCAGGACATATTTGGCGGCGTATGGAAAATAATAGCGGAGGAAAAAAAGGTATAACTCGATAGACCGTCGATTGTAAAACGGCCTAGATCAATGGTTGGGGCCCATATCAGGAGGTGAAATTGCACGGGACTTAACCATGTAAGGGAAGACCGGGGAAAACCATTTTGTTTTTTAAAATGGACGTGCGACGCCTCCATAGATACATCGGGGCGAAAGGCGATTTCCCTAAAACCACTTTCGCCAAAGCCCCGATCCCACATGTTTCAATATGTCAAATAAACCACTCGTGAGGTGGGTGACGGCTGGTCGGAATCACCCCATTTCACTCGTTCGGTACTTCACAACCATATGATGTCAGGTGAACACCGCCATATAATGAACTCGAAAAGCTAATCATTTGAAATGGATTAGTCAAGCGTGGTAAACCAACGTACCTACACGTGACTCTGTCAGTGATTCATGATTGGAACTCTATAACTACCAATTCTCAAGTATGAGGGTATCATCTCATCTGTAAGATTTACTCTCTATATTTTGAAAGAACATCTTGGTGTCCATGATACTTGGATACATGGACAAGGCCAACCAAGCCATATCTAATCAAACAAGTCATTCAAGTAACATGGCGGGTTTATCTACTAGTAAGAAGGAAAGGGAAACTGCACGTATATTAGCAACTAAATTCCATACAGAACCTGTTATAGACCCAGGATTAGAAGTTAGTCTAAATCCCATCATGAAGGACCTAATCATCAACAAGCCAACTATGAAAAAGAAGCGGAGCAAATGGAAAAAGACAGAAAACATGGTTGAAACGGCTGAAAGCAATGGGGAGAATCAACCGGCCTAGTTGGTCACTCTAAAGGAGAAGATCGTTGAGCTGAAATAAATTCTCAGACTGGAATAAGTACATCTCAGCATGTTTTGGACAGATGGCAGTCAAAGAAAAGGGCCTAGAAATGATGAACCTATTCCTAACGATCCCTTTAAAATAGGATAACGGTTATTATAAATCATTCCTCCTTGTAACTCATCTCTAATTTTAGAATTACGAGAAGTCTGAACATTTTGAATTCCACTAAGAAACCTTATCTATATATGTATCATCCCAAGGATGTAAAGCATCGAAAAAGAGCAGCCTGCTCTCTGTGCAGGAAGACTTTTGTAGATTTTGGGGCTAGTATGAATATATAAATGAAGAGGCAGATTGTGGATCGTTTATAAAAAGATTCTAACTGGCAGTGATATGAGTCTTTTTTTCCCCTGATAGTACATATTTCCTATAAGAATATACTTCATTTACACTTCCTTTTGTCTAAATTGGATATTTAGAGGCCCAGAATTCATTATTTGATGCTCTTGGCTTAGCAACTTAGACTATGTTTCTCTCTTCTTAACTTATTCAGAATTCATCTCTATAATGCTCTGATGTAGTTATGTGTTTCTTTTTCCTCTGATGTCATGCAAAATTTTTAGATATAAACTCAGACTCACTGCCTAATTTAGCCTTTTCCTCTGATGTCATGCAAAATTTTTAGATATAAACTCAGACTCACTGCCTAATTTAGCCTTTTCCTCTGAATAGTTCTCAGGTTTGATAATGTGTTCTATTTATTCCAGACCCCATAGCCCAAATGTTATCTTCTTTTTTCCAATAATTTTATTAAAATTTCCTTAAACAAACCAAATCTAGCCATTGATTTCCATAGATATACCTAGTGACATGAGAGATCCCTCTCATTTTAGTAGGCTAGTGCCCAGCTCTAAAGTAGGTTGAAACAATTACCTCTGGCGTTTGTCTTTTCAGCCGGACAAAATTTACAGAGTGCTAACATCCCGGTGCTGTTGACGGGGATGAAATTGAAAACTTTTCCCTGGGAAATAATGACATGGTTGAGTTCTAAGGTCTGAGAGAAGTAGACAGTTGGGCACATATTGTCTATATTCATGCTCTAGCGACTCCACATGTCAAAAATTAGTTTGAAGTTGATTCCACTGGTAGAAGAATCTAGAAATTCAAATCTTCAATGGCAACTCCATTCTCAATGCAGAATCCAGCTTCCAAAACATTATTGGTGAATCCACTCAATCTTCAAATGTAATTCAGAGACTTCACTAGAAGATGAGATCCCTTGACAGGGGAGTGGGAAGGTATCATGGAGGAAAACAGGTACTCAAAAGGGGATCTCTTCCAAAGCAATTTACTATTTGTTATAAGTTACTGCTTTTCCTTCTTTGAGCATGCCAAACAATGTTTTCTTTACCTGTTGCATTTGGATGAAAATCATGAAAAACTTGCAATCATTTATCCTCCTCTTAAAGTTGCACATGCATACCCCCACTGTATCGCTGATTTTGATAAGAGTTTTACAAATGGGCCATGTGATGACCATGACCAAGTCAATGAACCCCAAGAAGCCAAGGTCGATGTCTCTTCCCTTGTTTCTAGTCCAACATCCTCCAGAGCCCAACATAGATACATACCCCTGAAACTACCCAAAGTCCTTCATTATTTCCCTCCAAATCACCATGAATATCTACTTGTGTTTGATGGAGAACCTAATTTCATCTCAACTGAAAATCACATCCAAGGGTTTGAGCATTTTATAAATTTATTTGAGATTAACCATGACGATGTTTGTATGAGGGCCTTCTCTCAATCCTTGAAAGGAGACACCAAAGATTGGCTTAAAAAATTGCATCAAGAGACAATTATCTTGTGGGAGGAGTTGAAGAATGTTTTTCTAAAGTTTTGGGGTGAGGAAAAATATTTGGATATACAACTTATCAAGTTTTATGCCTTGAAAAGGTAGGACAATGAAACTATCTCTATGTTCAGTAAAAGGTTTTCCGATATCTATTATAAATTGTATGAAGAAATCCGACCCACTGAAGTCATTGCCATGCTCCATTATGCAACTACTCTTCATCCAGATATGTCTTTTCTCTTGATGGAAAGGAGACCTAAATCCTTACAACAAATGTTCAATGATGCACAAGACATTCAACACAATATCCAATCATGCGAACAGACTCAAGATGAGAAGTTAGATGCTAAAGAAATAAAAAGAGAATATGAATAGAAAATGGTTGATTGGAACCTTGAGCATAGATTTGACCATGTCATAGGCCCTCTTGAATTTCCCAATACCAATGATGTTGCAAAAAATTATGTCCCACTTGTTGAAAGAGAAGGTTATGATTTAGTTTTTTATCCATCCCATGATAAGCAAGGAGTTGATTATTTCATGTATTCATTTATAGATAATCAAGAGGATGAGTGTACAAATCAGTTTGTCGAAGAACAGGTTGATGTTCCAAGTTTGTTCTTGTTAGATGACCTTGCATGCGTCAGTGATCTTCCTATATATGACAAGTATGAAGATGATTATGATATTGAAGATGTTCTTTTTCAGCAATATAGTGAGACAAATCAACCTACATATCACAGTTATAAAGAGCAAAGTATTGGGTCAGCTGAAAAAAATTCTCTACCTTTGTGCTTTGTTGCATTTAAATTGTTGAAAGAGAATTCTAAGATCATTGTGGAGGCAAATGAATTTGTACTAATGAAAAATCACAATAAATCAATGGAACAAATTAACAAGATGTTGCAACATTCTTCTCATGTGTTTTTCATCGGTTAGGAGGTGCAGTTATTAGTTGAAGATGAAACTGAAAAATGGGCATGTTCAGAAATACGCCCATAGTAAAGAGACCGGAGAAAGTATCGAATCAAGTGAGACAACCTTACCACTGTGTTTTTCTTATTTCAAATTGTTGAAACAAAATATTTGTAATGTATCAAGGCATGAATCCACCAGACATGATGATGAATAAAAACAGAGAAGTAGATTGACCAGTAATGATAACCATATTGATGATCACATGAAAAGTTATTTTAGCTCAGATATGCAACCTATGCTCAGTTATCAGCCTGAAAAAGAAGAAGAAGATGCTCAAGATATTGTTGTTCAAGGCCATTGCCATTTTCCTGAAACAAATATGGATATTCAACAATGTTTCCAACATGATGAAGTTTTTCAAAGTTATCTTTCTTCCCCTGAGAATGACGTACTGGTTCAATTTCTAAATAGCATAGACACAGATGAGGGTTTTGGAGATACATTCATAAGAACTCTAGACTGTGAAATAGTTCATGATGTCATATTTTCTTATTTGCAAGAATATTATGAGCAGGAACTTATTTCTATTAATTCATTCAAAAGTCAAAATGGAAGTCCTCAAACAAATTTCTAGAAGTTTAATGAAAACAAATCAGAATTGTTTGATGAACAAGAGGATAGCCTTGATGCACATAATATGGTTTTCATATTTGAAGATGTTCAAGAATGTATGGATGTTTTTCTTGAGATGCATGGAGAAGTAGACAAACCTATTACTGCCATTTCATTTGAAAATGTTCTCAAAACAGAATAAATAAAGCAAGAACAACAAACACTTACAAAAGAGTCTTGTATTTTTTGTTTTGCTCTCCAAGAAGAAATGATTTTTCATGGTTTTTAAGATCCAGTGGCCATCATATTACAATCATCATTGAAGGAGGAGTTTGTTTCATTCATAAACTCAAATTTTGGATTCAAATTTTATTTTCAGCCGCCACCTTTTACATTTGTCTGCCTTCTTAAGAAAGATGTGAGCGGAGAAAAATCAGCAAGCCAATTGCTTGATTGGTTGCATTGGCACTTTAGCATCACTTGATTGAGTATTCATTTCAGTGTTTTAGGGTAGGTAGGAATGTACAAATAATCTTGTGGGACAAGCATTTTTCAGTTTATATTTCCAGTATTGTGTACAATCAGTTTCAGTAGTATATTCAGTGTTCAGTATCTAGTTGAGAGCAGCATGCAGAGTTTCGACTTCAGCAGACACTGGTGATATGGTAGGAGTAGGGTACACACACATGTTTTGTGATCAGTCCAATGGATCATGCACCAGGTCTACGAGTTATTTTCTACCTCAAAATGAGGATAGCATCCCCAGTTGGAGCCTATGTTATCACCATAACAATTTTCAGAAAGGATCCAAGTCTCAGAAATTTAGCAAGAGCTACATCGTCGCAGAAGCATGATAATTTGGAGAATTGATAATTTAGAGGACCAGGATATATATGGCAGCATATGGAGAAATATAGCGGAGGTGAAAAAGGTATAACTCGATAGACCGTCGATTGTAAAACGGCACAGATCAACGGTTGGGGCCCATATCGGGCGGTGAACTTTCACGGGACTTAACCATGTAAGGGAATACCGGGGAAAACCATTTTCGTTTTTAAAATGGACATGTGGTGCCTCCAGAGATACATCAGGGTGAAAGGCGGTTTGCCTAAAACCACTTTCGCCAAATCCCTAATGTCACATGTTTCAATACGTCAAATCAACCACTCATGGGGCGGGTGATGGCTGGTCGGAATCACCCCATTTCACTCGTTCAGTACTTCACAATCATATGATGTTAGGTGAACTTTGCCATATAATGAACTTGAAAATCTAATCATTTGAAATGGATTAGCCAAGCGTGGTAAACCAACGTACTTGCAAATGACTCTATCAGTGATTCATGATTAGAACTCTATAACTACTGATTCTCAAGTATGAGGGTACCATCTCATTCGTAAGAATGACTCTCTAATTTATGAAGGAACATCTTGGTGTCCATGATACTAGGATACATGGACAAGGCCAATCAAGCCATATCCAGTCAAACAAGTCATTCAAGTAACATGGCGGGTTTATCTACTAGTAATAAGGAAAGTAAAATTGCATGTATATTAGCAACTAAATTCCATTCAAAACCTACTATAGACCTAGGATTAGAATCCAAGATAAATCCCATCATGAAGGACCTAATCATCAACAGGTCAGTTGTGAAAAAAAATGGAGCAAACGGCAGAAGACAGAAAACATGGACAAAATGGTTGAAAGCAGTGGGGAGAATTAACCGGCCTGGTTGGTCACTCTAAAGGAGGAGATCGTTGAGCTGAAACAAATTCTCAGACTGGAATAAGTACATCTCAACATATTTTGGATAGATGGCAGTGTTGACGGGGGAAATTGACTGCTCGTCAACTTGAGGGGTGGATCCGGTCCGGGGTTGTCTAAATAACCCAAGATGTTTAGAATGATCCACTCCGATAGGTTTAGTGTCTCCATTGGCTGATATAAGTCCTAGGAAAATGAAATAAAAACTAAGCTAAAGAAACTAATCTAAGTAAAAAAAAAACTAACTACAGCAAACTATATACAATTCTAAAATATATATACAGTTCACTAACTAATATTACAAAACAATCATTCTACTTATTTAAATGTTCAGCTATCAACAGAATTAAATCTCAATTATATATGTACAGTATTTACAGAATACAAATTTTGATCTAAATTTGTAAAAATCATTTGTAAATTGTCTTATTACAGCGAAGCTATTATTTTTGGACTTTTATAACTTTTCTGTGAAAGAAGTGAAATAAAAACTAACTAAGCTAAG
>JASDQU010241943.1:0-18702 GCA_032191745.1 Picea mariana
AAGAGATGTGCTAGGCTAGGGAACACTGATCTGTCTGTAGATTAGGTCAATCTCTTCACTTAAGGTACCTCAACAAGAGGTTTAGGGTTTCTTCAACTGCTCCTGCTAGTAACCCTAGGGGTAGCGTCTTGGAAGCTGCTATTGCTAGTAACCCTAGCGGCAGTTCCTCAGTGAGTTCAATATCCTAGCGGCTATGTTTCCTTCTTGCATTTAGATTGAATGAAGCAGGTGTGGGCTCATAACCTGTTAGAATATAGAATATTGTGTGCTCGTTTTACCATTGATGACACCCTCGTCACCCAACTATATGCCGAAGACACCCTCCGAGCACCTTAACCTTGACTGAGAATTACTCCAGAAGCAAACCCTAGGCTAGATAGCCAAACAAGGTGTAGCACATCTTCCTCCAAGGATAGCACACCAACAATAGCTAATCAGATAGTCCAAACCCTATCCAAGAGATAGTCCAAGCCAATGCCCAAGACTGGTTGCTGCAGCAGCTGCACCTACATCTCTCCTCCACACGTGTGCACCAAACTGGGAACTGCAGTGTGCACCAGTTTCTCTCTGCAATTCTAAGATGTGTCAAATGAGAACTGGCGCCCTGTATTTATAGTGGTTATCCAGATTTGCTGGGGCCGATTTCTCCTTATGGATATGTGTCTATTAAATATATTATTATTATTTATGGACGACTTCTTCTCTTGGAGGCTAATAAACTAATATAAATTATCTTCTTGAGCCGACAAGACTTCTAGGGTTATTAGCCAACTCATTAGAGTTTTCTCTTGCTTTCTGGAGTCTTCTATTCTCGTCAAGTTTACACGTGGAGGTAAATACCTCCCACAACTACCATAATATTAACAAAAAAGACCCAAAAAGGGGCCGAGATCCCATGATCTCCACTTCATCTTCCGCTCCTCCTTCGACAGGCTGTCGAAGTCCCAAAATAGGTCCACATGACCAAGAATCTCCCAAAACTTGGTCAAGGGCCAACATGCCCCCAAAAATCACCCGTGACTCGTCTTGAGTCACTCTGGTCTAATCAGTCCTGCTTAAAACACCTCGAGTTTGGATCAAGCTTCTTTGACTTGCTACTTTTCTATGACCTCTTGCTCGGTGAACTCCTGGATCACTACGTCATTCACTAGCCCTTTTAGGCATTGTTCTACTGTAGTGATAACCTTTTCTAGCTCTGCTCCTCGACTTTCAACCTCTGTGAACAATTGGCATGCCTTATCTTGCACAGGTTGGAGCCGTTGAGTTACTTCCATAACTTTTCTACGGATCATATGGATCTTCTGCTGGGCAGTGCATTTATCTTGAGATCTCTTCATTATGTCTACAACTGATAGGGCCTTCAGCTGCACTTGGAGTGTGTTTGCGTGCTGCTTCGCTTCCTGGAGTTGCGACTCCAGTGCTTGTAATTCCAGATTCTCAGCAAGCTTATCATATGTTTGGGCGCTGTAGTTACTCAGTTACTTTAATTCCAGGGAAAGATCTTTTATTCTATCAACTGCGCTGTGGGTAGTTTCTTCCCTTAGGTATCTTACGTCTTACGGGGTCTCGGGCACTGCGCATAGCTCCAAATCTGCTATGCGTTTCTGTAGTTGCTGAATCACTTCTTCAAGTTGTGCCACCTATTTTGGTACTCTTTCTTCGGCCTTTATTTCTACAAATCTCACAGAGCAAAGTGCTCTGTTGACCCTTTCCTTTACTTTGAGTTGCTCTGCGAGCAACTATTCCTTTTCTTTCTACAGCTGGACTTTTTCTTCATCCCACTTTGCTTGGAGAGAAAGATTTTCCCATTCTGCAGTACTGTGTTTCTCTAGAAGGTCTCCTTGTACTTGTGCTAAATCCTGGGTGGCTTTCTTTGTTTCCTCCTGTGCTTGTCGAAGGCGAGCTTCGACTGAATCAACAATTCGGTTGAGTTGAGATGGCTCATCTCCCAATTCTGGTGTTTCCAATGGCAGAGGCATAGTGGAAATTGTGTGAATGGACTGTAGTGCCTGCTGCACCCCTTGAAGTTCAACCTTAATTCGATTGTATATCTCCTCTTGCTTAGCCTCTTGCTTCTCTTCTATTTCCAACGAAGCATCGTTCAGGGTTGCTACAGTGAAATCAAAGTCATCTGAGGTGAGGGTAGTCTGCATTTTGGTCATATAGGATTTTGATTTCTTCCGGGAAGAAGGATTCGAGGGGGAAACCTTCCTTTTCTTCGAGGGATCCTCCTCTTCTCTAGGTGGTGTAACCTCACCTTTATTCTGTTCAACTTCGATGCCATCTATCTCTCCACCATCACCTCCTTGCTCAGGTGACATGGAAGTAGTCTTCGCTAAGGTACTACTTACATCTTGGGCTTCTTCATTTTTCTTTGTCTTGCTGGGTCTAGGTGTATCATGCGCTGCTTCTGGACTATCAATATCAAATATATCCACAGGGTCTGCTGGAATGAGGAGGTCCGCCGACTAGTATTTGGTGATCTCCTCCAAGTCCTCCTCTGTCAGCTTGTAGTAAGATTGAAGTTACTGCTTGTGCGCATCAGTGCGCACTGAAATATAAATGAACTGGTGGTCCACACTGAATTTCATTAAAGGCTGAAACCTGTGGAGAGTATTTGGTGTGATGCGAGGCTCAGACTGGATGACTATCTTCAACTGATTTTAATATGTGTGGAATACGACATTTGATTTCCATTTCTTATTCATGTCACTGGAATACCACAATGTACTGCACTTCGTGACTAGAGGTTCAAAGGGCTTGATGTCCAGGAAGGTCGCACCTTCCGACATCTCCCATGCGATGAAAGTGATCAGGATTAGAAGGTCGCTAAAGTGGAACTCATATCCTTGATCTTTCACTTCCCTGCAGTCCAGTTCAAACTGGTTCATGAGGTACTTCGCCCAATTCATTTGTAGGCCCCCCGCGCACTTTTTTGCAAGGTCGAATACAAAATCAGTCACTTGGGTGGGTCGGTTCTTGCAGACTAACTTTCCTGTGATCAGCTGACAGGCAAGGTGCACTGTGCCACTCTGGACAGAAGCTACCTTGTAGCCTTGCATTCCCTTCTCAACATCTCCGTAAGTGTCCATGATCCTTTGTGCGAGAGCGCGATCCATGGATTTTCCAGGATAGAAATCCTGTGGGTTAGGTCCCTGCATGATAAGCCCGATGATCCGATTTATCAATGTTAGATCCACTATTATACGATGGTTTAACCACAACTATCTGCCATGGGAACATGAAAACAACAACTTGACGCATGCATTCACTTCTTGGTGCCTTTCGAAGTGAGGAATCTTCATGACATTGAGCATTGTGGACTGCGTGAGGTTCATAGTCCATGAATGGAGAACTATCTTCGAATTCTTTCCCTTTGTTCTGGTCAGGTACTTATGTGGGGCGAGCATGTTCTAGACCTTCCTGTCGCCAAGGTTGAAGTTGCTAAACTTCAATGCTGCAATCTTTTCTTGGTCTGCATGAATTGTGTGTATCCATTTCGAGATGTACGCAGTGACCAAAGCATACTCAAATTATCTGAGCACACTATCTCGATTGATTGCGCTGCTCATAGGTGGTAGATAGGTGGGTAAAATGCTTAGAATCAACTAATAATTCACGAGATCATCTCTGTGCTTGGTTCTCTTTTCATCGGCTGGCCGGGATGGTCCGGCTCAAGCAATGGATGGAGACGCTTGCATTGTTCTTTTGGATGAAGCCTGGATACCTTCAGACATCGAAATGACTCTCTCAGTCATCAAGTCGATCAACACTTCTTCAACAACTTTCTCTACGGTGCTCAATTCTTCCGACATACGCACTTAGGATGAACAATCACGAGTTTGGGGAACAAATTAGACACAGTACTGAGATAGAGAGCAAGAGTGCGATGATCACTGTATAAACTCGGCTTAGTCTATGGGTTCGAATTCTCAATTGGAAAAAGTGTTCTCAGTGTGTGGCACGGCAGGATAAATAGGGAAATTGACAATGGTTCGCTTGCAACAGGTATGATCCTCCATTAACTCTTGTTCGGTCCATTATGGCGCGGTCCAACGGTTTGATGACGAACCATAATTTCCTTTCTACCTGTTCGGAGCATCGATCGAACGGTTACAATGTCCCCAATGACTATATTGCTTCGTCATTGTGAAGTGCCATGTGTCGCTGTTCTGATATCCCGACGAAGCTCCCATTTTGCAATTTTTCCATCTGTGAAGTTCCCTCTAGAACCTTCTGCAAATTTTCGATCTTAGCTCTCTTCTTACTTAGATTTCTATCCTTTTTTCTAGTGAGCTTCATCTGGGTATTCCTTTTTCCATTCTGATTCTTATCTTCTTTGGTCATAGTCACTTCGCGCTGTTGATATTCTTCCCTAGGATTCCTAGATAATACTTCATCTTTGTCTGGGGTCGGTACTTCAGTCTTATGTGAGTCTTCTAATTTTCTTGCAGTTTCGACATCTGGGTTGCTAGTGTTAAATAACTTCGATTTTCTCTCTTGTTCTTCAATCAAGTGTGTGATCCTTCTGGTCATGAAATATTTTAACTCTTGTTTCTTCTGTTCCAAAACTTCTTCTTCTTCTTTTCGTATGGCTTGATCTCTATCAATCCAAGGTTTTCCTAATAACATGGTAAATGGGGCGCTGTGTTCAATAAATTTAATAATCTCAAAATCTTCTTCTGTCGAAGTTCCATTAGTGTTCATAGGTATGTGAGCGAGCTTCCCACATAGCTTTATCAGCTTTCCTATGAATATTCCTATTCCTCCTAATGAAGGGATCATAGCAGGCTTCCCTATGGCTTTCCAAGTTCTTTCTGTCATGATATTCATCTGTGTTTCTTCATCCAAAACACGGTCAATGTCGAAGTCTCCTATTCTTACTTCAATGCATTCTTTTCCTTGAAGATATTTGATAGCCTGACATGTTGATTCTCATTCAGGGTTTCGTTTATTTGCAACAATACTTTCTCTAATTCTTTCTGGGGTTCTGCCATTTCTGGATTTGCCTTAGGGTTTCCTCTATTCAGATTCATTTCTTCCATCTTAACAATCATTCTAGGGAAATCTAACACTTCAGGGTCCATAGCTTTACAACAAAGACAACCATGTCTTTTCCCAGAGCATTCCTTAGCAAGATGTCCCGGTCTTCTACAGCTATAACATAGGGTTAATCCTCTCTTTCTTTTAAATGATCCTCAATCTTTTCGATACTGCACACTAGTATCATGGTAGCTAACCTGCAAAAAAATATTTCTAGGATCCTGCACCTATTTGTTAGTCCAAACATTCTTTCTATGCATAGGTATAATATATCTTTCACTATTCTTATCAGATCTACTCATATCAAGCCTTCTTTCATCTATTAGTGCCCTAGTTTTCAAGCTAGGACAAAACCTATCAAACATACCTAGATCCATACTTTAGAAACAAAAATTTCCACTTATCTTACTTCTACAAAGCACAAAGCTTCCAGATCTAAAAATTTTAAGTATTCTTACATTTTATTAGAGCATAGAGCTTGCATATCTTACCTCTTTTAATAAAAAATTCTCACTTTTTCCTTTCTTAGAGCACAAAGCTTTCAGATCTTTCTTGTTTCCTTCAGATCCAACCTCCTTTATTCATATTGGGCTTCATTCTTTAGCACAGATCTTTATAAATCGAGTAGGATACTACGCACTAGGGCATGGATTTACACACAAAGATTTCACAATCTCAGGTCAAATATTTTCACAAAGCTTCTTCTTTCTCAGTTCCCAGTAATCACAGTTTCAGGTCCCGACAAAGGAATCATTTGTTGGCATAGGGGCATACCCAGGGTTCAATGCTACAACAACACACCAACAAATCCCTAACTACCGTCCCTTTCGGAAACACCTGTGAAGCAAATGAAGTCTCACCCGAGGTAGAGGCAAGGGTGATTGAGACACTCAGGTGTCTGCAACCTTAGCTGGGACATAGATCTGTGATTATAATACTTAATAAATCACTTAGCACCATCAGTTCCTCAATATGCAATCAATATCCACTTTGCTGATAAAACAGAGCTTCAAAAGATTCACACTAATCTAATGTATTGAAGCAAAGTGGATATTGATTGCATATTGAGGAACTGATGGNTGATTATAATACTTAATAAATCACTTAGCACCATCAGTTCCTCAATATGCAATCAATATCCACTTTGCTGATAAAACAGAGCTTCAAAAGATTCACACTAATCTAATGTATTGAAGCACTTAGCATAGGTAAATAGATCATATCGAGTAGATCAAGCACTAAGCATAGCCATATAGATTAGATCTAACATTATCACATATAATAAGCATAAAGCATAAGAAGATCTATCTAAATACATCAAAGCACTTAGCAAATAACATGTGAACACATCAAGACAAAGCACAAAACAACATAAAAAAGTATTTACGTGGTTCACCCCCACCCCGGGGCTACATCCACCAACTGTTCTCCTTTATTGTCTTCAGTCAATCGGTTACAAGCACAGAGCCTCAAAACCATTACTACGCATAGGACAAAAGATCCGCACAACTTGCTAGATCCTTCTTCCTTGCGTTACAACACTAAGCCTTCCACAATTTGCTACAAGGACTTGCACTTAGCTCTACAAGTCTCTTACAGTCATGCACAAAGCACTTACAGACTCTACTTGCACATAGCATACAGTCACATCACATAGATGCACCACTCTTCTATCTAGCCTAAGCGTCTATTTATATATTACAAAATAGGCCTAAACATGGGGAAACCCATGGGCCAACATCCCAAACCCATTACATAATCCCAAAAACCCAAAAAGGACCCAAAAAGGGGGCGAGATCCCTTGATCTCTGCTTCGTCTTCCACTCATCCTTCGATAGGCTGTCAAAGTCCCAAAATAGGTCAACATGACCAAGAATCTCCCAAAACTTGGTCAAGGGCCAACATAATGCAATGTGTGGTTACATATGAGAAACTCTCTCTAAGAAGAATGAAACTAGAAAGGAACCATACCAAAATTCCTTTTGTCTGCCCATCTTGCACTTCAATATTTGTTCCTTAACATTTCGGAAGAACCCTGCACTCCAGTTAACAACCCAGGCTCTAAACACTGTAAAGCATATGAAATCTATGACTTTGAGGCCAAATGAGCACTAGTACTACCCACCAATTTGGTGATGGCGAATATAATCGACCAAAGTGCCAAGTCCCTTACATCTTTTTTCACGATTCAACCACCTACCAATCACGATCCCGATATGAAATGCTCAACCACATATGCCTTAGTTGGTTGAGGAGTTGTCCGGTGTCCGGACAAGAGGATAGGAGCCCCTCTCTTCGAGATCTCCATTACAAAATAGACATCATCAAGCTCAATCTCAATCTTGTGCGGTCCAATGTAAAATGATTGCTTGACATTGTCCCATAAACTGATTAAGTACTCAAGTAATAGTACTTCCTTCCTCATGTTTTGGAGCTTAAAATACTTGAGTAACCTGCAATTTCGCAAAGATGCCACTTGAGGGATTTGAAGAGAGGCAATGTCATTGAAATCATGTTCACACTCTTTCCACTCTATCATGGCTAAATGACTGGTGAAATCTGCAAACACAAACATTTAAACATCTTTAGTCAAATTTTTATGGAAGAAAACTGTTTCTTTTTATCCCAAAAGACAAAATATTTTTGAGTTCTATGCCAATGCTCCCTTAAATATTCCCACAGATCACTAGATATCCCTAAGCATGTGCACTAGGGCACTGAAATATTGATCGACGCTCCCCTCAACACTTTGAGGGAGCACCGATCCGATTCAGCGTCTAGGGCTTCCTAAAGAGCCCAAAACGCTCAAAACATAAGCTAAAACACAAAATAAAACCATAAAAAATGATGAGAAATTCAAGATGACCAACCTAGTCTGAATGGAACTGAAAATGATCAATCACAAATCCCGTAGTCGTAGCTCGAAAAACGCCTCCCAAAGGTGGATAATTCGAAATGTGGAAGAGTTTGGTAAAAATCAAATGGTAAATGATTTTTTTGACCTATTTCACTATTTGATAGGTTTGATTTTTTCTATTTCTCATTAATATAAAGTCATTTTTGGGTTTTTAATATTTTTTCGAGAAGTTACTAATGCTTTGGGCCCAAAACTGTCTATATTTACAGGATTTCTAGCAACATCTTTTCGACAACCTTGTGACATTGACGAGCATAATATTTTTTCTTTCTCGCGCTTGAAAAAACATGAGAATGTAACCGAGTAGACTTTTATTACTTTTTCGGACTCATAAAGGTTACACGAAAAAGGAAACCCCTGGAGTCATCTTTAATCTCTTTTCAGACTCTCTAAATATGAAAAGATCACCGAGTGATCTTGCTTCCTTTCATGATCGTTAAATTATTTGGAAAGGGAATCTCCTGAGTACTAGTTTATCTCTTTTCGGACTTCGGAGACTAAAATTATGAAAAAGGACAACCCTAGAATCACCTTTAAGTTATTTTCAGACTCTCTAAACATGAAAAATCACCGAGTTTTACATCTTTGGACTCGCTAAAATCACACATTGAAGGGCCCATATGGGACTGAACCCTTACTTCTTCCAGCTCGTTAAACAAAGGAAGAGGGACTTACCGAAGGTGAGTTATATCGAGCATTTTTTTTCCTCCTCGAGCTCGTTAAAATAAAAAGAGGTACTCATCTATCTGGATGGGGGAAAAAATGAAGGAAGTAGGTCAAGTTGTCTTTAAGAATTGTTACAAGTAACTCTTGCAGTTGACCTTGAACACATAACTTGTTTTTACCTACATTTTGAACACCTGGATAATCTGCTAAACCTTTGCACTGAACCAATCCTATGAGTCTTTCCACTCCTTTGGGTCATCCGACGAATGTCACAACGTTCGTTGATTTATGTTTTGGTCCATATTATGTTTATGCTGCCAAGTCTCATGTCGTGCCTTAGTGTTCAAGGGAAGTATCTGCCTTGAGAGTCAACCAGGAATTAGAGTTAGAAACCAGTTAGTACCTTGGGACCTACATGCATCAATGGAAGGCATCCTCACCTCTGACAATAGGTTTACATCATTGAACTCTGATCGGATGATTCCATGAATATTCGACTTCATCTCATTTATTCACATTCGTTGGATTATACTAGGGTACCTTGGGAGTCATTGACATAATTGGTTATTTCCCTCGCACTTGTTAACGATTTACCTCAATGACCAATAATCAAGTGGCTTCTACCATGTTCGACATCAAAAATATCTATTCACATGGCTAGATTCATACCACATCGGGATTGGGACAAAGATCTTGGGTTGAACATTCACTCTGTTATCTTCTTTTCCCAGGCTGTGAAGGAGATCATTTGAGCATGCTGATATATAAGCTGTCACATAGATCCACATTGTATTGGTCCGTGGATATGTTTTATCATCTCATAGCTCCACTGTGTATTTCTTGTGGCTATGGTAAGTTCATGTCATGGAGGTATACATACAAATTTTATCTCTGGTGGCTATACACTTAGTCAATATTATCATGGATCCACAGTGTATTAATTGGCGGCCATACCTTAAGTTCTTTTTTACCCAAGCGTAGGTATTCTTTCCTTGGGTTTGAAACACATGGTAACATTTGTTTGATTGTTGTTTGTAGCTTCAAACAGGTTCTCTGACTCCATACACTTGCTTCGAAAATATACAAATTGTTTCAATCATCAACTTTCATCTTCTAACCTCACACTTTGGGGGGAAATCTGTTCCACGTCAAAATTCCTCACTTCGATAATGTCACATTCTCATTGTTGCAAGTGTCACACTTTTGTCACAAGTGTCGTAAATGTCACATTTCCGTTTTTCATATGTCACATTGCGAATGACACCATGGAAACACTTGATACATCCTCTAGAACATGTTGGAAGGAGAAACCACATCATTTGACAATCTAAACAAAATGATTCGAGTTGTTTTGGCTGGAATCCAAGATTTAGGCTGAATCTAAGGGAGATGCCATAAATGATGGTGTCATATCTTCAACTTATCCCAAAAATAACCAAGGTGGTTGAGCCTCTCAAACCCTATAAAAGGAGGCATTCTCATGGTGAAAATGAGGCAATAATCAACAAAAGTATTTTCATTCTAATCATGGATCTTTCGAGCAAGGGGTTGGACAAGGAGGACTTGGAGAGGTTGTTGCAACTGCATCTACAGATTGTAAGTACTTTTTAATGTTCTCATTAATATATTTTTGACCTATTTCCTTCAAGTTTGTGTATTGTTTCATATACTTGTCTATTATGGATAAATTTAGTTTAAACTAATCTTGATAGAGTAGAAAGTCTATGTTTTCTTCGTTGTCCATTGGATTGAAGATATCACTAAGGATCTTGGAGATCAAGTTAATCCTCTATTAAGCGAGGACACGCTTCAGAAAAAGGTACATCATGATTTCTTACTCTTTTTATTTTGACTAGTTTAACTACATTTAATGGAATGTTAGTGTCCATTTGCATATTTCTGTCTTGGTAGTAGGGTTCTAGAATCCAAGAGGATATTTACCTATCCGTAGAATAATTTTCCTATAACATGGAGTACATACAACGAATCTAGTCATTAGATATTGAGGGATCTTTAATTACAAATGTTTCAAAACTTAAAGTGCTACGTCTCCCTGGAATCCAAACCAGTTAATGCGTGCTGCGCAATGCGCCAAGCCACCTTCCACCAAGCCTCATTAAATGATGATGATGATGCTCCTGCATCATACTCCTTGGAAAACATATTCATGGGCTCCTATCCATGAGCTCCTCCACTTCCTCTCCATGCTTCTGGATGTCTTCTTTATTTATCCAATTGGTATCTTCTTTTGAATGATTCTTCCATTTGACTAGATATTCATAATAAACCTTCCTCCCAGTTCTCTTAGCAATTATTTGATCTAAGACCTTTTCTATCTTGAGCTTCTCTACTATGGGTATCTGTTGCATCCACTGAATCTCCTCCTGATCATCTGTTCCTCTAGTGTCATCCATCTTGTAAGGATATAATTTATCTATGTTAAATAATGGTGAAGTTACAATTTCTTCTGGCAACTCAATCTCATAAGCATTCACAACAAAGTTTCTGAGAATTTTACAAGGCCCTATCTTTTTCAGCTTCAATTTATTATATTTCCCTTGTGGGAATCTTTCCTTCCTCATATGTGCCAGAACTTGATCTCCAATTTCAAAATTCACCTCTTTTCTTTTTTGATCTAATCTATTCTTGTATATCTGGTTGTTATTCTGTAACCAACCTTTGATTTGTTCATGCAATTTCTGCATTTCTGCAGCGAAGTCCTTTGCTCCTGCACTTCAAAATTTAGCTTGTCCCAAATCTCTCAATTATGAAATTCCTCTCGGATGCATTTCATATAATATCTAGAACGAGATCTTACTGATACTCTTGTTTGGTGAATCATTATATGCAAATTTTGCTTGAGGCATAACTTGATCCCATTGACTATGATTTTTAGTCACTAAACTCCTTAGAAAATTTCCTAAGCTTCTATTCAATACCTCAGTCTTTCCATATATTTGAGAGTGATATGCTGAACTAAAAGACAATCTGTCTGTAGTTTCTTCCACAAAGTCCTCCAAAAGTGTGCCACAAATTTTGTTTCTCTGTCTGAGACTATACTCCTAGGAAATCCATGCAATCTCACAATCTCCTTGAAAAACAGATTTGCTATGTGGGTAGCATTGCTTGTTTTTTGACATGGTATGAAATCTACCATCTTTGAAAACCTGTCAACTACCACAAAGATTGAATCATTTCCCCTCTTGGTTCTTGGTAATCAGAGAACAGAATCCATACTTATAACATCCTATGGCATGTTTGGAATATGCAATGGTTGGTACAACTCTGTATTCTGTTGTCTTCCTTTTGCATATTGGCAAATTCTGCATTTTTCCACAAATTTTTTCACATCATATCTCATGCCTGATCAATAGTATGAAGAAATCAACTGTGCATATTCCTTATCATGGCCAAAATGTCCAGCCAATCCTCCACTATGCTTTTCCTTTAGAAAATTGTCCCTCATTGAGCATTTTGGGATACATAAATGACTCCCTTTGAACAATAATCCTTCCTAGATCAGATACTCCATCCATGGGCTTCTATCCCTCATCAAAGGATTTTCACAAGATTCATAAGTCTCCATGAAATCTAGGTCTCCTTTGTACATTTCCTTGAGGTTTTCAAACCCCAAAGTCTCCACTTGGAATTTCTGCAAGATCAAACATCTCCTGCTCAAAGCATACACAACTTTGTTAGCATTCCGACTAATATGTTTAATGACAAAAGTAAAATTTTGCATGAATTTTACCCATTTTTCATGTCTTTGATTCAACTTTTCTTGTTTGGTTATAAACTACAAAGAATGATTTCCAGTATAAAAAATAAACACTTTTGGTATAAGATAATGTCACCACTTTTTCAAAGCTTGAATTATAGCATATAATTCCTTATCATAATTTGAATATTTCCTCTTAGCATCATTCAAATTCTCACTGAAATAAGCAACATGGTTATCATATTGAATTATAACTGCACTAATATTCCTAAAATATGGAAAAATCAAGATGGGTTGCTCTATTATCTTTTATTTTAATATTTTAAATCCTTTTTCGGCTTCCTTTTTCTAGTCAAAGGATCGATGTTCTTTATTTATAGTATCCAATATGGGTGCACATATACTACTAAAATTCCTGATGGGCTTCCTATAAAAACTTGCTAACCCATGAAAACTTCTCACCTAAAACACACTTCTTGGAGAATTCCACTCCTTTATAGCTCTCACCTTCTCTGGATCCATCTTCAATTCATTTGAAGAGATGACAAACCCCAAATACACAAGTTCTGTCTTTATAAAAGAACATTTCTTCAAATTTATCCACAACGTTTCTTGATGCAATCTCCTCAAGACCATATTCAAGTGTCTCAAATTATCTTCTTTAGTTTTACTATATAATATTATATCATCCAGATAAACAATCACAAATTTTCCAATAAAATATTTAAGCACTTCATTCATTAACCTCATGAACGTACTTGGAGCACTGGTTAAACCAAATGGCATAACAAGCCACTCATACAACCCTTCATTTGTTTTGAATGTTGTTTTCCACTCGTCCCCTTATCTCATTCTTATCTGATGATAACCACTTTTCAAGTCTATCTTGGAAAAATAAATAGATCCACTCAAACAATCCATTAAATCATCCATTGGGGGTAAAGGAAATCTATACCTGATGATTATCTTGTTGATAGATCTAGAATATGTTCACATTCTCCAACCTCCATCTTTCTTTGGACTCAACACAGTTGGTGATACACATGGACTCAAAATTCCTCTGATCAACCCTTTGTCCAACAATTCTTGGACCTGCTTCCTGACTTCTTCATTCTCCTGGGGGATCAATCTATATGCTACTTTGTTTGGAAAACTTTCTCCTGGAATAAGGCCAATATGATGACTAATACTCTTGATAGGTGGTAAAGTATGATGCAACTCATCCACCACAATGTCAACAAAATCATCCAATAATTCTTGAATTTCAACAAGTAAATCATTCATGGAAGTATTTGTAAGGATAACTCTCGACTTACCTATAACAACAAACTACATACCCTAATCTTTCTTAACTTCTTTCAAGAGATCCTTCCCAGTCAACTGAAGTATACTCGGACTAGACTCCTCTTTGAATCCCTTATTCTCTAATGGTAACAACATATGTCTACACCCATTCTTCTCAAAGGTATAAGTATTATTTCTCCCATCATGTATGACATTTCTGTCATATTTCCATGACCTCCCCAATAGAACATGACAAAAATCCATAGGTATGACATCACATAAAAATTCATCCTTATTACTACCAATATTAAACTCATCTTTACATTGTCTACTTACCATGACTTGATTTCCTTTTTACAACCATGAAACCCTATACAGACTCAAATGTGTTGTTGTCTCTAACTTTATCTTTTCCACCATTTCTGTGGATACCAAATTATCGGTGCTCCCACTGTCTATGATCACCTTGCATACTCTATCTCTCGACTTGCAAGTAGTTCTGAACAAAATAGTTCTTTTTACTGGCTCTTGCACCTCTTTTTGCGGCTTCACAAGGAATTTCCTCATCATGAGTTATCTTCCCTCTTCAACAAATTCTACTTTTGTCATTGTCTCTACAATCTTCTGTTGATCCTCAACAATGTGAGCTTCTCTAAAACCTGTAGTTTTGTTTTCAGGACATTCCCAAGACATGTGTCTTGTCTTCCCACAAGCATAACACTTAATATATCCTCCTCTTCCTCTTCCTCTACCTCTTGGAAAAGGTCTCCTTCCTCTAGAGTCTCCTCCTCTAGCTATTTGGTTTCCAGAGCTACTAGTCTCTTCCATTGTCTTCTGGAAATTTTCTCTTGTGGTTCCTTTTCCTTGGGTCATATTATTTCCCTTGTTCTTTTGGATCTTCTTTCTTACCAATTTTTCTTCTGCCTTTAGGGATACCTGATAAGCATCCTTGACAGTCCTCATTTTTATCATACTAATCTCATACCTCAATCAATTAATATATCTAGCAACTTTCTCTTCATCATTTTCCTTGTGTGTTGCTCTTATATTCAACTTATAAAATTCTTCAGTATATTCCTTCACTGACAAACCTTTCTGTCTCATATTATGCAACCTCTTGAACAGATTCAACTAATAATCCTTGGGTATGAATTTATCCTTGAGCTTAGCTACCATTATATCCCAACTCTTAATCTTGGACTTACCGTTTCTCCTTCTATCAGCGTGCAACTCATCCCACCATAAAGCTGCATGTCCCTTCAATCTGGTCACAACATGATTTACTTTCTTCTCATCATCAATCTCCTCATAATCAAAGTACTTGTCTAAAGAATTTATCCAGTCAATAATTTCTTCCACATCCAAATTACCTTCATACATTGAGACTTCCATCTTTGCTTTGGTTCCCATCTTGACAACTTCTCTCAGTAACCATTCCTCTGCTGCTTCTTCTCCTACAATTTCTTCTTCTTCTTTTGGGTTTTCACTCCCAGCATCACTAACATCACCAGCCTCTAGTTACCTCCTTTGTGCTGTTTCCATAGCATCCAACCTTGCTCGAAGCTATCTCATTTCCTCCTCCATAGCTGCGTTGGATACATGTCTCTTCCTACGTCTCCTTGGCGGCATGACTTCCAATATATCTACTCATAGAGATTAAACCTACTCTGATACCACTTGATACAAACCCCCCTATGGGCCTGCGTGACCTTCTGGTCTAGGATCAAACTACACAGGAGCCTAAGTGGCACGTGGGTCCTCACAGAACCCTTAAACTCTTACCACGGGTTTTTTTTCCCGCACTGTGTGAAATTTTGTATTCGCAAGGGTCCCTCTTGGTATAGCAGAGTTGTGCATGTGACCTCGAGATAAAACCTCAAGATTAATTTGGAATTTTTTATTTTGGTGCTCTAGGAATTCAACGCTTTAGAGGATTTAACAACATAACACTCTGCACCCAAAACCTCTGAACTGGCAAAGTGTCGGAATCCACAGATCTGATGGTTGGAATTTTCTCTTGGATCAACTATCCATGTTCACTTCAGAGTTCAAGGCGTCAGGATATTAATTACTCTGGAAACAAAGACCAAATTCCCCCATAGTGTCGAATCACCGAACCACTTGGGGATCCGAGGACTCACACTCACCCACTGATCTATGATGGAGATTCACTCCAGGACTTTGGAGCTTCGGGGCTCCATGCCTTACTTGCAAACAATAACTCAAAATTTTTGGAGCAGTGAAGTCCGAAGGACCCAGGGATTAAAAAAAACACTTCTCCCAATCAAATGGATGTGAGGGATTCTGACTCCTCCCGAATAGATCTCTCCCGTTCGAACCTAAATAACATAATTATCCTCTTGGTGGTTCCTCCTTGGAAACTTATATTCACTATCCTTCCTGAGATTCGTTCACTTTTAAGGCAACAAAATTCTACACACACTTTGTGCTTCTCTCCTAAGATTTATCAACACTTAATGAAGTGTTGGCTCTATTCTCTCCTTACACTAATATCCCCTTGATATTTTTACACTTCTCTGAGTGTAGGAGCACTCCTTGCACTCACTCTGTGCAAACTTGCAATATCTCTCCTGAGCTTCTGAACTTGTAAATGGTTCGGCCTCCACACACCTTGCGTTGGAACTATGCACTCCTTGCACCGCGATCCTCATAAGAAAAACAATTAAAAGTTATAACATTATTAAGAAATCATTCAACAAAAATTCTGGATACATATTCATACACAGAGATAACAACACAAAATCTATTTAGTTTCATAAGAATGAACAAGTTCACAGTCTCAGAATCTCGAAAGCGATTCTCTTCTTCTATATTTAGTCAACAACAATTTAACAAAAGTTTCAACAACCTTCAACAACCTCTGTTTGGGCATATATTACATCGATTTTTAGAAAATGAAGGGGATTCTCGAGCCTTCCCTCCAGACTATTCTAGTGCTTTCATATCACAATTAAAAGCATCCTACCACTAAGCTTATTACAGTAAATGAACAGCTACAATATTAGATATGAGTTGACGCTCAAAATCTGTACAATCTATAGTCATTAAAGACAAATACAACTTTATGTAGTACATACAACAACTCTAGTCGTTATACCTCGAGGAATATTTAATTACAAAGGTTTCAAAACTTAAAGTGTTGTGCCTCCTTGGAATCCAAACCAGTTAATGCGCGTTGCACTGTGCATTGAGTCACCTTACACCAAGCCTCATTAAATGATGATGATGATGCTCCTAATCAACTATTAATAGTGTGGGAAATACAAGTAAACCCTTTGGGTCTATGGACTCCTACTGGCTGTGGGGCTACACTTTTATGGTACCGAGGAAACTTCGTTGGGGCTATGGATGCTCACTACTAGTGAAGCAATGCAGAGAAAAGAGATATGAGGAACACACTTAGGTAGATGTTTGATTGTTTTAAAAGTAAAAAAACCATGGTTGAAACCAAAAATAATTTTAAGTGTACAACCAATAAAATAACTTCTCATTATTTGGCTCTTTGAAAAGAGTGTGTTAGATTCCAAGTACTAGAAAAATTGGGTTAAGTCTTTTAGAATTTTGTCATCATTATGGTACCCATAATTATTGGAATCTTGTTTGCAATTTACTGAACTTATATTTAAAACTCAGATCTGAAGTATAGGCCCTAGACTTCTATTGACAAAGATAATTGGTTCTTCCAGTGTGTTGCTATTTGTTGTGGCCACAACAACCCCCCCTTTTTTACTTTTTCTTTTAGAAGCAAAAGGAAAAGGGTCCTCTACTAAAATTTTGATCATATTGCCTAATCCTCTATTGTTGGAGGCTATGTTATTTATTTTCCTATCTCGAGGGAGTTATTTCTTTTCCTATCTGAGGCTATGAAATTAAATTAAATGAAAAAGGCTTGGCATAAAAATCTCATCCATGCCCTATGGGTTAACAGGATCACTACTAAAAGGTCTATTTCCACTTCACCCTTCTAGATTGTGTATGGCACAGAGGCAATTTTTCCTACTGCATTAGGATTGCCAGTGATGAGGTTGATACATGAGAAAGATGATGAAATAGATGTCACTCAAAGGAGAACAAATGAACTAATAAATGTCCAAAAAACAAGAGACAAAGCCTTCAACAACTCTCAGCTACACCAAGATAGGATTAAAAAGGCTTTTGACAAGCATACTAAGGAAGAAGATTTCAAAGTGGGGGATTTGGTGTTGAGATGGGATTCCATAAATGAAGACAGAGGAAAGCATGGGAAATTTGACCATCTATGGCTAGGACCTTTCAAGATTGTGGCATACCATGGAAATAATTCTTATCTGCTACAAGAACATAATGGAGATCTCGTTGGAGGAGGACTTGTGAATGGAAGGTTTCTCAAACATTATATCGTTTAAAGGATTTTTCACCCTTTCCATTCATTGTATATAACCATTCCATTTTTTGAAGCAATTGGAATCAAATCAACATAAATTGAAGCATTCAGAGTGTCCTTCCTCTGGGTTAAGTGTCTTGGACAACTTAATGATTTTGGGATCTTCTTGAGTACCAATGTTGCAATCTTCAACATCTCCTTTGTTTGTAGTAATTTTAGGATTTCTTGCCACATCATTATTGTCAAAGAGTTTCTCCAATGGGACCAGGCCTTTGTGTTGGACAACTGAGAGGGGGGGGGGTGAATCAGTTGTTACCGTGCTTAAACAATCATGCTTCTTTTAAACTCTTTGCTGAGACACTAAATGATTATCACAATAATGTAGGGAAATAAACAATGGCACATTCAACATCAGTCACATATATGAGAAACACAGAGACATATATTTCCTGAGGAAACCCATACAGGGTAAAAACCTCTTTTTCTTTATATGATAAGTAATGGTTACAATCTTTACATTATAATACATATGAGAACCAACTCATAATGAGGCTACAACCTCTGTTTAGCAAGCTGCAACTTGCTGAGAGCACCAACTCTCTGTTTTCTCTAGCACCCACTAGAAGGAAGCACCAACTCCCTGGTTTTTCTAGCACCAACTCCCTGTGTTCAAGCACCCACTTGAACCTC
>JASDQU010241943.1:28057-41341 GCA_032191745.1 Picea mariana
TATGTTTTGGTCCATGTTACGTTTATGCTGCCAAGTCTCATGTTGTGCCTCGGTGTTCAAGGGAAGTATCTGCCTCGAGAGTCAACCACGAATTAGAGTTAGAAAATAGTTAGTACCTTGGGACCTATATGCATCAATGGAAGGCATCCTCACCTCCGACAATAGGTTTACATCATTGAACTCTGATTGGATGATTCCATGAATGTTTGACTTCATCTCATTTATTCACATTCGTTGGATTGTACTAGGGTACCTTGGGAGTCATTGACATAATTGGTTATTTCCCTCACACTTGTTAACGATTTACCTCAATGACCAGTAATCAAGTGGCTTCTACCATGTTCGACATCAAAAATATCTATTCACATGGCTAGATTCGTACCACATTGGGATTGGGATGAAGATCCTGGGTTGAGCATTCACTCTGTTATCTACTTTTCCCAGGCTGCGAAGGAGATCATTTGAGCATGTTGATATATAAGCTTTCACATAGATCCACATTGTATTGGTCTGTGGATATGTTTTATCATCCCGTAGCTCCACTGTGTATTTCTCATGGCTATGGTAAGTTCATGTCATGCAGGTATAGATACACATTTTATCTTTGGTGGCTATACCCTTAGTCAATATTATCATGGATCCGCAGTGTATTTATTGGTAGCCATACCTTAATTTCTTTGTTACCCAAGCATAGGTATTCTTTCCTTGGGATTGAAACACATGGTAACATTTGTTTGATTGTTGTTTGTAGCTTCAAACAGGTTCTCTGACTCCATACACTTGCTTCGAAAATATACAAATTGTTTCAGTCAACAATTTTCATCTTCTGACCTCACACTTTGGGGGGAAATCTGTTCCATGTCAAAATTCCTCACTTCGATAATGTCACATTCTCATTTTTGCAAGTGTCACACTTTTGTCACAAGTGTCGTAAATGTCGCATTTCCATTTTGCATATGTCACATTGCGAATGACACCATGGAAACACTTGATACATCCTTTAGAACATGTTGGAAGGAGAAACCACATCATTTGACAAGATAAACAAAATGATTCGAGTTGGTTTGGCTCCAATCCAAGATTTAGGTTGCATCTAAGGGAGATTCCACAACTAATGGAGTCATATCTTCAACTTATCCCAAAAATAACCAAGGTGGTTGAGCCTCTCAAACCCTATAAAAGGAGGCATTCTCATGGTGAAAATGAGGGAATAATCAACAAAAGTATTTTCATTCTGATCATGGATCTTTTGAGAGAGGGTTCGAAAGAGGAGGACTTGGAGAGGTTGTTGTAACTGCATCTACAGATTGTAAGTACTTTTTAATGTTCTCATTAATATATTCTTGGTCTATTTCCTTCAAGTTTGTGTATTGTTTCATATACTTGTCTATTATGGATAAATTTAGTTTAAACTAATCTTGATAGAGTAGGAAGTCTATGTTTTCTTCGCTGTCCATTGGATTGAAGATATCACTAAGGATCTTGGAGATCAAGTTAATTCTATATTAAGCGAGGACACGCTTCAGAAAAAGGTACATCATGCTTTCTTACTCTTTTTATTTTGACTAGTTTAACTACATTTAATGGAATGTTAGTGTCCATTTGCATCTTTTTGTCTTGGTAGTAGGGGTCTATAATCCAAGAGGATATTCACCTATCCACAGGGGAATTTTCTTATAACATGGAGTACATACAATGAATCTAGTCATTAGATATCGAGAGATCTTTAATTACAAATGTTTCAAAACTTAAAGTGCTATGCCTCCTTGGAATCCAAACCAGTTAATGCGTGTTGCGCAATGCGCTGAGTCACCTTCCACCAAGCCTCATTAAATGATGATGATGATGCTCTTACATCATACTCCCTGGAAAACATATTCATGGTCTCCTATCCATGAGCTCCTACACTTCCTCTCCATGCTTCTGGATGTCTTCTTTATTTATCTAATTGGTATCTTCTTCTGAATGATTCTTCCATTTGACTAGATATTCATAATAAACCTTCCTCCCAGTTCTCTTAGCAATTATTTGATCTAAAACCTTTTCTATCTTGAGCTTCTCTACTATGGGTATCTGTTGCATCCACTGAATCTCCTCCTGATCATCTGTTCCTCCAGTGTATCCATCTTGTAAGGATATAATTTATTTATGTTAAATAATGGTGAAGTTACAATTTCTTATGGCAACTCAATCTCATAAGAATTCACAACAAAGTTTCTGATAATTTTACAAGGCCCTATCTTTTTTAGCTTCAATTTATTATATTTCCCTTGTGGGAATCTTTCCTTCCTCATATGTGCCAGAACTTGATCTCCAATTTCAAAATTCACCTCTTTTGTTTTTTGATCTAATCTATTCTTGTATATCTGGTTGTTATTTTGCAACCAACCTTTGATTTGTTCATGCAATTTCTGCATTTCTGTAGCGAAGTCCTCTGCTCCTGCACTTCAAAATTTAGCTTTTCCCAAATCTTAGTTATAAAATTCCTCTGGGATGCATTTCATATAATATCTGGAATGGGATCTTAATGATACTCTTGTTTGGTGAATAATTATATGCAAATTTTGCTTGAGGCATAACTTGATCCCACTGACTATGATGTTCAGTCACTAAACTCCTTAGAAAATTTCCTAAGCTTTTATTCAATACCTTAGTCTTTCCATATATTTGAGGGTGATATGTTGAAATAGAAGACAACATGCATATAGTTTCTTCCACAAAGTCCTCCAAAAGTGTGCCACACATTTTGTTTCTCTGTCTGAGACTATACTCCTAGGAAATCCATGCAATCTCACAATCTCCTTGAAAACAAATTTGTTATGTGGGTAGCATTGCTTGTTTTTTGACATGGTATGAAATATTCCATCTTTGAAAACCTGTCAACTACCACAAAGATTGAATCATTTCCCCTATTGGTTCTTGGTAATCCCAGAACAAAATCCATACTTATAACATCCTATGGCATGTTTGGAATATGCAATGGTTGGTACAACTCTGTATTATGCTGTCTTCCTTTTGCATATTGGCAAATTCTGCATTTTTCCACAAAATTTTTCACATCATATCTCATGTCTGATCAATAGTATGAAGAAATCAACTGTGCATATTCCTTATCATGGCCAAAATGTCCATGCAATCCTCCACTGTGCTTTTCCTTTAGCAAATTGTCCCTCATTGATCATTTTGGGATACATAAATGACTCCCTTTGAAAAATAATCCTTCCTAGATCAGATACTCCATCCATGGGCTTCTATCCCTCATCAAAGGATTTTCACAAGATTCATAAGCCTCCATGAAATCTAGGTCTCCTTTGTACATTTCCTTGAGGCGTTCAAACCCCAAAGTCTCCAAGTGGAATTTCTGCAAGATCAAACATCTCCTGCTCAAGGCATACACAACGTTGTTAGCATTCCCACTAATATGTTTAATGACAAAAGTAAAATTCTGCATGAATTTTACCCATTTTGCATGTCTCTGATTCAACTTTTCTTGTTTGGTTATAAACTACAAAGCATGATTGCCAGTTTAAAAAATAAACTCTTTTGGTATAAGATAATGTCACCACTTTTTCAAAGCTTGAATTATAGCATATAATTCCTTATCATAATTTGAATATTTCCTCTTAGCATCATTCAAATTCTCACTGAAATAAGCAACATGGTTATCATATTGAATTAAAACTGCACTAATATTCCTAAAATATGGAAAAATCAAGATGGGTTTCTCTATTATCTTTTATTTTAATATTTTAAATCCTTTTTCGGCTTCCTTTTTCCAGTCAAAGGATCGATGTTCTTTATTTATAGTATCCAATATGGGTGCACATATACTACTAAAATTCCCGATGAGCTTCCTATAAAACTTCCTAACCCATGAAAAATTCTCACCTAAAACACACTTCTTGGAGAATTCCACTCCTTTATAGCTCTCACCTTCTCTGGATCCATCTTCAATTCATTTGAAGAGATGAAAAACCCCAAATACACAAGTTTTGTCTTTATAAAAGAACATTTCTTCAAATATATCAACAACGTTTCTTGATGCAATCTCCTCAAGACCATCTTCAAGTGTCCCAAATTATCTTCTTTATTTTTACTATAGAATATGATATCATCCAAATAAACAATCACAAATTTTCCAATAAAATCTTTAAGCACTTCATTCATTAACCTCATGAACATACTTGAAGCACTGGTTAAACCAAATGGCATAACAAGCCACTCATACAACCCTTCATTTGTTTTGAATGTTGTTTTCCACTCGTCCCCTTCTCTCATTCTTATATGATGATAACCACTTTTCAAGTCTATCTTGGAAAAATAAATAGATCCACTCAAATAATCCATTAAATCATCCATTGGGGGTAAAGGAAATCTATACCTAATGATTATCTTGTTGATAGATCTAGAATATGTTCACATTCTCCAACATCCATCTTTCTTTGGACTCAACACAGTTGGTGCTACACATGGATTCATAATTCCTCTGATCAACCCTTTGTCCAACAATTCTTGGACCTGCTTCTTGACTTCTTCATTCTCCTAGGGGATCAACCTATATGCTACTTTGTTTGGAAAACTTTCTCCTGGAATAAGGCCAATATGATGACTAATACTCTTGATAGGTGGTAAAGTATGATGCAATTCATCCACCACAATGTCAACAAACTCATCCAATAATTCCTGAATTTCATCAAGTAAATCACTCATGGATGTATTTGTAAGGATAACTCTCGACTTACCTATAACAACAAACTGCATACCCTGATCTTTATTTACCTCTTTCAAGAGATCCTTCCCAGTCATGAGAAGTATACTCAGACTAGACTCCTCTTTGAATACCTTATTCTCTAATGGTAACAACATATGTCTACACCCATTCTTCTCAAAGGTATAAGTATTATTTCTTCCATCATGTATGACATTTCTGTCATATTTCCATGACTTCCCCAATAGAACATGACAAAAATCCATAGGTATGACATCACATAAAAATTCATCCTTATTACTACCAATATTAAACTCATCTTTCCATTGTCTACTTACCATGAATTGATGTCCTTTTTACAACCATGAAACCCTATACAGACTCAAATGTGTTATTGTCTCTAAATTTATCTTTTCCACCATTTCTGTGGATACCAAATTATCAGCGCTCCCACTGTCTATGATCACCTTGCATACTCTATCTCTCGACTTGCAAGCAGTTCTGAACAAAATAGTTCTTTGTACTAGCTCTTGCACCTCTTTTTGCGGCTTCACAAGGAATTTCCTCATCATGAGTTATCTTCCCTCTTCAACAAATTATACTTTTATCATTGTCTCTACAATCTTCTGTTGATCCTCAACAATGTGAGCTTCTCTAAAACCTACAATTTTGTTTTCAAGACATTCCCAGGACATATGTGTTGTCTTCCCACAAGCATAACACTTAATATCTCCTCCTCTTCCTCTTTCTCTACCTCTTGGAAAAGGTCTCCTTCCTCTAGAGTCTACTCCTCTAGATCCTCCTCCTCTAGCTCTTTTATTCCAGAGCTACTAGTCTCTTCCATTGTCTTTTGGAAATTTTCTTTTGTGGTTCCTTTTCCTCGGGTCATATTCTTTCCCTTGTTCTTTTGGATCTTCTTTCTTACCAATTTTTCTTCTGCCTTCAGGGATACCTGATAAGAATCCTCGACAGTCCTCATTTTTATCATACTAATCTCATACCTCAATCACTTAATATATTTAGCAACTTTCTCTTCATCATTTTCCTTGTGTCCTACTCTTATATTCAACTTATAAAATTCTTCAGTATATTCCTTCACTGACAAACCTTTCTGTCTCATATTATGCAACCTCCTGAATAGATTCAACTAATAATCCTTGGGTATGAATTTATCCTTGAGCTTAGCTACCATTATATCCCAACTCTTAATCTTGGACTTACCTTTTCTCCTTCTATCAGCTTTCAACTCATCCCACCATAAAGCTGCATGTCCCTTCAATCTGGTCACAACATGATTTTCTTTCTTCTCATCAACAATCTCCTCATAATCAAAGTACTTGTCTAAAGAATTTATCCAGTCAATAAATTCTTCCACACCCAAATTACCTTCATATATTGAGACTTCCATCTTTGCTTTGGTTCCCATCTTGACAACTTCTCTCAGTAACCGTTCCTCTGCTGCTTCTTCTCCTACAATTTCTACTTCTTCTTTTGTGTTTTCTCTCCCAGCTTCACTAACTTCACTAAATTCACCAACCTATGGTTCCATCCTTTGTGTTATTTCCATAGCGTCCAACCTTGCTCGAAGCTGTCTCATTTCCTCCTCCATAGCTGCGTTGGCTACAAGTCTCTTCGTACATCTCCTTGGTGGCACGACTTCCAATATATCTACTCATAGAGATTAAACCTACTTTGATACCACTTGATGCAAACCCCCCTATGGGCCTGTGAAACCTTCTGGTCTAGGATCAAACTACACAGAAGCCTAAATAGCATGTGGGTCCTCGCAGAACCCTTAAATTCTTACCACGGTTTTTTTCCCACACTGTGCGAAAGTTTGTATTCGCGAGGGTCCCTCTTGGTATAGTGGAGTCATGCATGTGACCTCAGGATAAAACCTCGAGATTAATTTGGAAGTTTTTATTCTGGTGCTCTAGGAATTCGACGATTCAGAGGATTTAACAACATAAAACTCCGCACCCAAAACCTCTGAACTGGAAAAGTGTCGGAATCCACAGATCTGATGGTTGGAATTTTCTCTTGGATCAACTATCCATGTTCACTTCAGACTCTGGGGCTTCAATATATTATCCACTCTGGAAACAAAGACCAAATTCTCCCATAGTGTTGAATCATCGAACCGCTTGGGGATCCAACGACTCACACTCACCCACTGATCTATGATGGAGATTCAATCTAGGACTTTGGAGCTTCGGGGCTCCATGTCTTACGTGCAAACAACAACTCAAAAATTTTGGAGCAGTGAAGTCTGAAGGACCCAGGGATTAAAAAACACACTCCTTCTCCCAATCAAATGGATGTGATGGATTCTGACTCCTCCTGAATAGATCTCTCCCGTTCGAACCTAAATAAAATAATTATCCTCTTGGTGGTTCCTCCTTGGAAACTTATATTCGCTATCCTTCCTGAGATTCATTCACTTTTAAGGCAACAAAATTCTACACACACTTTGTGCTTCTCTCCTAAGATTTATCAACACTTAACGAAGTGTTGGCTCTATTCTCTCCTTGCACTAATATCCCCTTGATATTTTTACACTGCTCTAAGTGTAGGTGCACTCCTTGCACTCACTCTGTGCAAACTTGCAATATCTCTCCTGAGCTTCTGAACTTGTAAATGGTTCAACCTCCACACACCTTGTGTTGGCACTATGCACTCCTTGCACCATGATCCTCATAAGAAAAACAATTGAAACTTATAACATTATTAAGAAATCATTCAACAAAAAATTTGGATACATATTCATACACAGAGATAACAACACAAAATCTATTTAGTTTCAGAAGAATGAACAAGTTCACAGTCTCAAAATCTTGAAAGCGATTCTCTTCTTCTATATTTATTCAACAACAATTTAACAAAAGTTTCAACAACCTTCAACAACCTCTGTTTGGGCATAGATTACATTGATTTTTACAAAATGAAGGGGCTTCTCGAGCCTTCCCTCCAGAATATTCTAGTGATTTCATATCACAATTAAAAGCATCCTACCACTAAGCTTATTATAGTAAATGAACAGTTACAATATTAGATATGAGTTGTCGCTCAAAATCTGTATAATCTACAATCATTAAAGACAATTACAACTTTATGGAGCACATACAACAACTCTAGTTGTTATACCTCGAGGGATCTTTAATTACAAAGGTTTCAAAAATTAAAGTGTTGCGCCTCCTTGGAATCCAAACCAGTTAATGTGCGCTGTGCTGTGCGCTGAGTCACCTTCCACCAAGCCTCATTAAATGATGACGATGATTCTCCTGATCAACTATTAATAGTGTGGGAAATACAAGTAAACCCTTCAGGCCTATGGACTCCTACTGGCTGTGGGGCTACACTTTTATGGTATCGAGGAAACTTCATCGGGGCTATGGATGCTCGCTTCCAGTGAAGCAATGCCGGGAAAAGAGAGATGAGGAACACACTTAGGTAGATGTTTGCTTGTTTTAAAAGTAAAAAAACCATGGTTGAAACCAAAACTAATTTTAAGTGTACAACCAAAAAAAAAACTTCTCATTATTTGGCTCTTTGAAAAGGGTGTGTTAGATTCCAAGTACTAGAAAAATTGGGTTAAGTATTTTAGAATTTTGTCATTATTGTGGTACCCATAATTATTGGAATCTTGTTTGCAGTTTACTGAACTTATATTTAAAACTTAGATCTGAAGTATAGGCCCTAGACTTCTATTGACAAAGATAACTAGTTCTTCCAGTGTGTCACTATTTGTTGTGGCTACAACAACCCCCCTTTTTTTACTTTTTCTTTTAGAAGCAAAAGGAAAAGGGTCCTCTACTAAAATTTTGATCATATTGTCTAATCCTCTATTGTTGGAGGCTATGTTATTTCTTTTCCTATCTCGATGGAGTTATTTCTTTTCCTATCCGAGGCTATGAAATTAATTTAAATGAAAAAGGCTTGGCATAAAAATATCATCCATGCACTATGGGCTGACAGGATCACTACTAAAAGGTCTATTTCCACTTCACCCTTCTAGATTGTGTATGGTACAAAGGCAATTTTTCCTACTGCATTAGGATTTCCAGTGATGAGGTTGCTACATGAGAAAGATGCTGAAATAGATGCCACTCAAAGGAGAACAAATGAACTAATCAATGTCCAAAAAACAAGAGAGAAAGCCTTCAACAACTCTCAGCTACACCAAGATAGGATTAAAAAGGCTTTTGACAAGCATACTAAGAAAGATGATTTCAAAGTGGGGGATTTGGTGTTGAGATGGGGTTCCATAAATGAAGACAGAGGAGATCATGGGAAATTTGACCATCTATGGCTGGGACCTTTCAAGATTATGGCATACCATGGAAATAATTCTTATCTGCTACAAGAACATAATGGAGATCTCGTTGGAGGACGACCTGTGAATGGAAGGTTTCTCAAACATTATATCGTTTAAAGTATTTTTACCCTTTCCATTCATTGTATATAACCATTCTATTTTTTGAAGCAATTGGAATCAAATCAATAGAAATTGAAGCCTTCAGAGTGTCCTTCCTCTGGGTTAAGTGTCTTGGACAACTTAATGATTTTGGGATCTTCTTGAGTACCAATGTTGCAATATTCAACATATCCTTTATTTTCAGTAATTTTAGGATTTCTTGCCACATCATTATTGCCAAAGAGTTTCTCCAATGGGACCAAGCCTTTGGGAATGATGTTTTTTTTTAGCTGCATTGTATCTTTACCAACAAATTGATTCTTGAAATAGCCATCATTTGCAAAAACAACTGCATCTTCTTCTTCACCACAATATTCCTCATCAATATTTAAATTTTCAAATTCATCCTCCATCTTGACAAAACTTTATATTTGCCTATCATTTTCAAAAAATTTCCATTACTTAATACTATCAGGAACTGTTGGTCTATGCTTGACCTCAATCTCATACTGCCTGTTGGGAAAGATTGGAATTTTGAAAACTAAGGCTGAAGTAGCTAGAGCATCAACAATCTAATTCTGACCCCTTGGAATTGTTGAGAGACTATATTCTAAAAATTATTCAAGAAGGTCAAGCACTATATTCCTATATTCTCTTAATCTGGGATTCTTCGCTTGATATATTCCCTTCACTTGATTTATGATCAACTCAAAATATCCATAAACAAATATCCTCCTAGCACCCATTTCTTTCAAAGTCGTCAGTCCCAATACTAATGCCTCATATTCAACCATATTATTTGTGCACTCAAAAGAAAGCTTATAAGATCAGAGTTTTATGGCCAATCTGGGGGGGTTTAATCAACACACCAACTCTTTCTCCCTCTCTGCTGACAGCTCCATCAAAGCTCATGTTCCACATCTCATTCTCTGCACTATCTTGCTATTCTGAAATTTTCTTAGTCTGCTGATCAGATTTATCTTTGACAATCATATCAATCTCTTATCCTTTCTCTTCAGAACACAAATCATTGAAGAAAATGGAAGAACCCATCTTAGTCTCCACAGAGTAAATGGGATGGTTATTTGGCTAGGGCTTGTTACTGACCATGTATTTGAGAAAAAATTCCCTGTACAATCTCCTATCTTAACCAAAGACAGGGATAGTGGCACATGACATATCCATTTGCAAAGTCCCTTTCAACTTTACAACCCATGACCTAGACAACAACATGCCAAACTTGGGAGGGATATCAAATATCACTACATCCATGACCATGTTTTTTGCTAGAATTTGAGACAAAGATACCACCAAATCTTTGATTAGGCCTAGTCACTTCACCTTTCTTGAATCAAAGGAGAGAAGATATTTTTAAGGCCTTGTAATGTGCATGCCCAATTGGTCCATGACCACCTTGGGCATCAAGTTATGGGATGCTCCTGAATCCAACATGGCATTGTACAGAATCATATCATGAATCTTCAGACTGACATAGAAAGGGGCAACCTCATCAGCATCACTACTCTCCTCTACACGTGGGCCAAACAGGATGGAAGGATGATCATCTTGTATGTTCAAAGTATCAGAAGTTTCTTCCATATTGAGCATCTTGATGATTTGATTTCTATATTCATTGTTATTTATCAACTCATTGAATAGTACAAATCTTTTAATCTTGGCCATCTCAATTTCAAAATTAAAGGAAGATGAGGTTTTCTCTACCTCTTTGATGACTGTCTCCTTTCTTGTTTCAGGAACTTTCTTTTGAGGTCTTCCTTCTGATTTCCTTTCTCCACAACATCCTTTGCAACATAGTCCTTTCTAGGATAACTTGAATAAGGTATGTTATTTTGAGCTTCTTTGGTAGGATTTCCATTTGGGGGATTTGCAGGCACCTTTTTGTTTCGAAGATTATATTGTTTCTGGAATTGCATGATGGAATTCTGCAACCCTATTTGGTAATATTCTTTTTCCACTGACAACCTCTCATCATTATCCTACATGAATATTTCATTTGCATCCATGAAATGGTCATGTTATTATTTAGTTAAAAATACCTCCGTTTTATCACCATCACAACAATGCATATTGTCTTTAAAATTTTCATCAAAAATTTCATTTACATAATTATTTTGAAAAGGAGGTCTTATTTGTTGATCACCTTGGTTCCTCTACTCTCTTTGTCTGATTTGTGGAACTGCCAGTCTCCTATGATTCCTAGGTGGAACATCATCCCATTCACTAGTGTTAGGCTTATTGTCTAAAGACATCCTCTCCATTACTTTTTCCATGGTCTTCATCATCATTTCAAACCTCTCTTCTGACGACTGTGAGGTTGAATGCTATGCCTTATCTTGAACCTTCTTCATGTTCCTGTCAGAGTTAGATTTGATCTTTCCTGAAGCCATTAGATTTAATTCAACTTCTATTGCATCGTTCATCATATCATCTAATGAAGTAGATCTTATTTCCCTCAACAACAAAGAAAAATCACTTTCAAAGGAATCAACATATCTAAGTTGAGCAGCTCTAGGAGGGGGTTTTAATTTAGTAGGAATTGAATTATAGACCTTTATAAATATGGATGAAAAATCCTGCATTGTTTCATCAGGTGACCTTCTAATGCTTTTATACTGGGTTAACAACTGAAGGGGGTTTTTCTTGTCACCCCACTTTGCAAGAAAACATGTTTCAAAGGCTTCAAAATCTTGGATACTTACTACTGGGAGAGATCTGAACCACTTTCTGACTTCTCCTGCAAGACTTTGTGCAAACAACCTCATTTTCACATCTTCAAAATTTACTTCTTCTAGGTCTATAAAATCATTGAAACAATCTAAATGTTTTTGGGCTGACACATTGCCTTCAACATCATCCAACTTAATCCTCAGAATATACTCTGAGGGAAAATCATGTAATTGAGTAGGTAGAACAAGAGGGAAAAACCTAGCTTCCATGGCTGTAGTAAGGAATCAAAGTGGCTGTTGGTTCTGAGTATGAATCACAAGAGGTTTAGTAGAGGCAGCTAAAATTAAATCTTGGAACCTTTTCTCATCAAAGATGATCTCGTTCAAACAAGACTCAGATTTAGCTCTGAACAGATTTTGCTCAAATCTCAAATCGAAATCAAGGTCTTCAATTCTCATTACTCCATCTTTGGGAAAGGATAGATATCTATCTAGACAAAAAACTAGGCTTATTGTATTTTCTTTTCTTTTGTGTACAATCTTCTCTAGATCAGACACAAGGATCACTGCTTCTGGGTCTGGATTGCTCCTGGTATGAATTCTCTTGGGAGCCAATATTTCTAGCTCAAACTACTTTATACTACTGGTATTTTTATAATGGATCCACCCGGGTAAATTCAGTCTCAACCAATAAGGTGTTTGATTCACTGTCACCCTAAGGAATCAAATATGAAGCTTTATGTCGTTCTTTTCCCAGGGAAGATTTCACTTTCAATCCCCGACAATGATGCCAGAATTTTAGCACTCTGTAAATTTGTTCGAATGAAAAAAAAATGAAAGAGGTAACCTACAAACAAAATTTAGAGCTGGGTACTAGCTTGCTCATCTTAGAGAGGGATATCTCGTGTCACTTGGTGTTTCTTTGACAATCAATGGCTAGGTTTTGTTGTTTTGTTGTTTTGGGGTTTTTTATAAATTTGCTAGCAAGGAAGGGGAGGGACACTTAGGGCTATGGATTCAAGCTTCTGAAAATGAATGGAAACACTGACTGGCCAATAGAACTCTCTAGAGGATAAAGGCTAAATGAGGTGATGAATTTGAGTTATAAATTGAAATTTGCAGAGTGTAAGAAGAAAGGATAAAGCAATTAATTACATCAGAGAATTAATGAAATGAATTTTGAATAAGTTAGGAAGAACTTAACACATGTTAAATTGCTTAAGCCAAGAGCATCACAAGATTAATTTTGGACTTTTAAACTATCCAATTTAAACATAAGACAATGTAAATGAAATCAAGAATACATGAAATACATACAAAGAGAGAAAACAAAAATCATACCACCACCATTAGAATATTTTCATGGATATTTCAAGACTTCTACATGTGTATTAAATTCAGCTTCAGAAAATTACAAATTAAGTTCGGAACATATAAAATCGTACCCTTGCACTTCTGCCAACCCTTAATACATT
>JASDQU010241943.1:54473-74842 GCA_032191745.1 Picea mariana
TGATAGAATGAACCTTCATTCAATCCATTATATATAAATATATATACTTAAACAAATTCAACTACACTTCCTTCACGCCATTCCTTCTTGTTTATATAGTCTTCCAACTTGTGTGAATTTGAATCATTGTGTCTTTTGATATTTGAACAAATATACCTTTTCATTAAAATGATAATCTTTAAACTTTAGTTAATATAATTTTCCTTTTTTATTCTTTATTCACATTTTCATGATTTAACTCTCTTTTAATCATGACTGTGTATCTGTTCGTTTGTCCTCATGAGTTGATCACAGACATGGATCAACTTATTAGATCATACTCATGCTTTTGTTGCATTCTCGTTTCACCAATAGATCATATTCGATCTTTTAACGATTCTCTGTATTGTTCTGGTGTAACTCACTGTCGAATGAAACTTGTATGAGGCGCTTCCTTCAAACCATATGATCACAGGCGTAGAACCATGGGCTTATCTATTTAAGCGTTGTATTATCTTTTGCCTTTATTTATTATTTCATATGATCAACGACGGTGACTAGATGCTAGGTGAGATGAGCTCTTGAGTGCTTATCATTCAATGGTCACGATTCGATCTTATGATGAGATGGATAGCTGACAAAATTTCTCCCTTTGAAACTTTTGGTTTTCAACTTTTCAAAACTTCCAAATCAGATTTTCCGAATAGATCAGATGGTTTACGTTTGTTTCGTGGAAACATATCAATTGTCATATTTGATATTACAAGGCTTAATCTGATGGCCAGGAATTAATCAAGCGTTGAGATGGATGAATACCATTTACTCCGGGTCTTTGGAATTTGGAGATTTCAAATATCAACCCGTTGTTTCCTTCGTATGTCAATATTCTGGAGGTGATAATCCATTGATGCGTATCCCTTTCAGATTAATGGTTGATATCTCCGAGATTCAGAATTTTCAAGTCTCAACTTTCAGTGTAGTATGATCAATGGTCGAGATTGCTCTCAAAGTGATCTTCAGATCAGACGTCTCGTGTCCATTTCAGGACTTCAACATTTCAAATTATGCTATCCTTCCACTGTAGTAGATCGATGGATGAGAATTCACCTGAAGAGATATTTCAGATCATATGTCTCATGCCCATTTTGGGACTCCGACATTCGATACTTTTTACATTTCTTGGTGGTGAAACTCTAGAAGTAAATCTCCCGGAGTGACGTAACTCGCTTATGTCACTTTTTGACATGGCACGAGCCAATTTCCTCTTGACACTTGTCATCATCAGATTATGCCATGTGTATTTGCTGACGTGGTCTACTGACATGGTCTGCATCATGTCCTTGCTGATTTGGTTAGCTAGCATGGTATGCCACATGTCCATGCTGACGTGGTCTTATGACGTAGTCTGCCACGTGTCCTTGCTAACATTGTATCCTGACGTGGTCTGCCACATTTCCTTGTTGACATGGTCTGCCACACATCCTCGCTGACGTGGTCTACTTACCAATAGCCCTGATCCAATGGTCCTCGTTATGTCCTGTAACTACGATGGTCCTTATTCATTTTGGATTTCTGGGCTTCGGGTATTTCAAATCTCAAACTCTCCGGAGCATAACCTCCTCGCAACTTTAGATTTGAAGTGAATGTTGTTCGTTGATCAAGATCTTAGATTGATGGCTCGATCTTTCTGTAATGCAACTTTTCTATCTTATCCTTTCCTTCCACTCGAAAATGATCCAACGGTTGACGAAAATTCGCATAAATGAGATCTCAGATCTTGCCTCACTTATCATATCCTTCCACTTTAACACGATCCAACAACTGACAGGATTTAGGTTTTATTCGACGGTCAACGGGTATTCGGATAATCGAACTCTCATCCCTTTTTCCTCGCTTAACCTATCCTTCCACTTTAACATGATCTGATGACTGATGGGAATCGAGTTTGATCTGATGGTTGGCGGGTATTCGGATGATCAAATTCTCAACCCTTTTAGCTTATCATGTCCTTCCACTAAAATGTGATCCAACAGTCATGAAGATACTCGAAACAGATCAACGGTCGACAATGATTTCAGAACCATAACTTGCAAGTGATTTAACTCGTCACCCAAACTCCACAATTGGAAATTGTGCACTATTGGTGAGTCAACCACAATCATTGGTATTTTAAGATATAAGATCGGACGATCCTGACTAATTGCAGGATTGGAACAAGCGCGATATTTAATTCTCCTTTCAATCTCCGCAATCTATCCCTGCCGTATATTTGGCGATTGTGCATGCAACGGTCATGATTTAATCTCACTTAAACTGGTTGTTTTTTGGATCAACTGCAGTTGTAGATACCCGAGTCTATGAGATCTGACGATCTAGACAGATTGCAGGATTGTAACTGGTGAGTAGTTTAATTCTACTTTCGCTCTCTGAAATTTATCCCTACCGTTGATCTGGCTTGCATATTCGATGATTATGATCCTCAAATGATCCTCAAGACCACAGTCACTCATGACTGTCATCTATTATATGAGACGATCAACACCGTCAATTTCCTTGATCGGATGACTGTTGAGTCTTCTCACCTTTTCCTGTGCATTGGTCAAATTCTCAATGTTTCCATCGATCCATACTTCTGCAATGCACTTCTTCCTTTTGAGATTTGATCTTCATTTGCTAACTCTGCCGAGCTTTTATCATCGGAAAATTGTTGATCCTTTCTAATATTTTGATATCTACATACCATTCGCTCCTCCTCCTGAGCATACACTTTTGATCTTTGCATACTGTTTGAAATCTTCTGCTAACTGATATACTTGTTGACATCAATGACAATCTCATCTGTGGTAATTCATCATTAACAACAGATCATCACATCGACTGTTGACATCAATGACAATATGTCTAACACAAATAACAATTTCGATATTGGAACCGATTTCAATGATTAATAAGAAAAAAGTTTTATGATCCAGTTGTCGATTGCTCTGACTCTTTAGCTTCTTCCTTTTCCACTTGTTATTTTCTGGTATTCTTCTTGATATTCCATCTTCAATGAAACTTGTACATCATCTACTAGTCCTTGGAAAACTGCACTTTATCTTACCCAGCCGTACTATCTCCTTCCATTGCAAGTCATAAGGGATATCATAATCCTTCATTTCTTTGATCAGGATCTCTAGGTCAATGCAGGAGGCATATGTCATGATTGGTCTAACTTTCACTGTTTTGAACTAATTCAAAATCTCAAAATCTATAATCAAATGTTCAACCAGGGTTGCTCCTTTCAGGTTTTTTTCCAGGTTTTCAAACTTGGAGTGATCCATTCTACACTGAGTGAGGTGATGGTTGTATTCTTCCTAATCATGTAATTTTCCTGTACCATCCCAAAATGGTGGGAGGCCTTTAATAAAAAATTCTTCAAACATGTCCTTGAATTCTTTCACACTTTTCTCCATCTGTGTTGCCTTGGTTTGTACTGATTTCAATAGGTTATGTTTAGCAATGACCCTCCTGGCCCATATGATCAATGTAGTTCTATATTTAACTCCAATGGTCTAAAGTTCTGTAGTAGGGATGGATTTTAGCAGGTTTATGGAATTTTGGGCCCACTCTGATGGTTTCTTTGCCAAAGTCTCATTTACAACAGTGCACCTGCTTCTGGCTGTGATGGCCATGTTGTTTTTATCATTGGTGAAGTTTAAATATACTATGAACTTGGCATCTTCAACAACAATAGAATCCCAGATGATATGCTTGGCTCCCTGCAACAGTCCTTTGTGTATTAATCTTATTTTTAGATTGTCTATCCTTTCCTGCAAGGCTTGATTCTCCTTTTGAAATTGAACCATTTTTTCATCCTTTGCTTTCATTTCCTGCTTCAATTTCTCTATGTCCCCTTTTAACCCCTTGATTTATCCTACCTTCAGGATAACTTGTGACATAGCCTAGAAAAGTCCTTCGGTGTTTGGACCAACTTTTGTAGTGAGAGGTGCGACCACAATCCTGTTCAACAATTCTATTTTCTCTTGTGAACATTTCATCTTTTCTTTCTCTAGCTGCAACACCTTAGCTTTGTAGTCCAATTCCTCTTATCGAAATGATTCTTTTTCCTGTCCTAGAGCAACCAAGTCTGCTATTTGTGGATGCTCTGTGGAAAACATTTTCAATTTCTTCTTCAAGATATGAATCAATTTGTCCTTATCATCCAATGAGGATTTCACCCCTTGGGGGCCTTCAGATTCCAGCCTCTTGACTTGAGTCTACCAAGCTCTGCTGGATACCTTTTCTTTCCTCAACTTCCCTTCCAATTTTATTACATAAGATGACAACTTATAATTCTTCAAGCTTAGACTCAAGTAATCAAAATAAAACATATCACTGGTATTCTTGTAGAATTTGACTTTGTCTGGAGCACTGATGTTGTCATACTTTATATTGATCTCAAATACTTTGTCTTGATCTGCAACTTCTATATTAAAGGTCCTTTTCTCAATATCCCTTACTGTGAACATAGAAGATTTGTGTTGAGAAATATTTTCCACTTTAGAGACTAAATCCCTCATCTCACCCATAGCCATGTTTACTTTCTCAACATATTGTTTTGCCAAATCTTCTTTAGATTGATAAGCTTCCCCAAATGTCTTATCAAACATGTGTTTTTTGCTGCTAAAGGTTCTTGAGCTTCCTTCACTTTGGATCTTCCTTCCCTTTTCAATCTCTACAGTACTAGTACCACTCTCCACCATATCCATATTCACTTGTTCTTTAGGCTCTTCCTCCTCTAAATCAACTATCTCTAGAGACTGTGTAATATTCAACTTCTTAGGGGCAGCCTGCTAATCACCGGTGCCCATGGCCTCTGAACTGATTCTCTTTCTATCAACACTTACTTTGGGGACTTTGAATATCAATTTTTTAGGAGTTTTCTAAGTTTGAATATGTTGCAGGGTTGCCTCCACTTATTGTGTTTGAGGTGGTTTCAAAATTTCTTCCATATTAGCACAGACTTATAGATTTTCCAACTTATCAAAACCCTCAACATGTTCATGCTCATAAGGGGATTGTTTGTTCATGAGTCTTCTCTTGGATATGATATGATGTGGATCATATATTCTTCCCTGTAGCTGTGCAAAACCAAACTCTTTCATCTTTTCTTCAATCTCAGATAAGCATGATCTAGTTTTGACTATGAAGGATCCAATGATAAAAGGGAATTTGAGGTTGGAGGCTTTGTGCAATTGCAGGAAATTCTTTGTCTTAGATATGATTCTTTAGTTGATGAATTCAAGGGAAAAGACTCCGAGGGTCAAAAAAATAGGCAATAGGTAAGGGGATTCATGACAACCATAAACCCAGATTATTGTTGAATGCATGAATAGTACCCAGTCCCCCACTCTATTTTCTGGATTTGGCTGTAGATAACTCCTCATGTCATCCAGAAATCTAGGTAGGATGGTGTGGAACATCAAACTGTAAACCCTGGACATGACTTTATTGATGAAGATGAGCAATGTAATTCTCTTACATTCAGTTGATATGAATTTTTCCTCAGGAAATTCCCTCGTATTTGTTTCCAGGAAAATATTTGGCAAATGGGTATAATATATGAAATGATTTAGAGAGCGAAAATTCATTAGCTGTTTATGGATGTTATCATCTATGAATTGATCAAAACTGATACAGACTGACAGACTAGACTTTGACTGAAAAAATGTCAATAGGAAACCCAACATGACCTCGACCACATGTTTATCATTATCTAGACCTAGAATTTGACTCAACAGGGAACAAACCCATTGCACCTCAATAATCATTAAAATCACACTCATTGGAAAAGACAAACTCTCTGGAAGGTGTTCTGGTTTGACAATGGTTTGTAAAAACAGATCTATGACTTATGATGGACACTCTTTGTAGACCCTAATTAGAATTTTTTCATCAAAAGGTTTAGACGTTGCAGAGATAGACTCTGGTATACTTAGGACACCTCTAATTGACATGCTCTCTACCCTACACCTGACCTCAGACCCTTGTTTATTTATGATGACTTTCTCTTCCTGTGAATACTACTCTGTGCACCATCCTATGAATTCCAAAAAAGGGAAAGTGACTTCGACAACATAAGCGACTATGGTGGCCTGGACTGCTTCAAGGAATGGTATATGCTTTCCTATATTATCAGACAGATTGCTTCTGGACACAGAGATCGACGAAATGGTGATTTCAGTGTAAAAAACGTCTGAATCTCGATCAATTAGGGCTTCTTCATTCGACATAGGGTCTTGATCTATTACTGAAGTTATGATAGGGTCGATGGTGGCGATGAAAAATACCTGTAAATAAGTGGAAATGACGTGTAATGGCGCACTATGAAGTTGCAGTTGAACGAAGGTGGTCGCGCCAACTTTCAAACGTTCCAGTATTTTGAAAAATAATAAAATAAAAAAAAAATTCCCTTTATATACTTTTCCAATTTTGGGGGCGTGAGGAAATAGTTTGGGGAAACCTGCTTCTCACCCCGAAATGCACCTAGTGGCACCATGTGGTCTCAACCAAAAAACATGGTTTATTTTTCGGCCCACTTTCAGGAATTATCCTCCATGCAACTCCTCCACCCGAAATGATCCTCGACTGTCGATATGGGGAGCTCACGATCTGCGACATATCGAGTCCCATCACCTTAAATCCCTGTTAGATTTAGTCTCCTCTTTCCAGATTTAGCCCCATCTCTAGTTTGTTGGGCTTCCAAACCAGTTTAACACCTCACTAAGTCCTGAAATCTCGATTTCACACCAAAATTGTTAATGGTGATAACACACAACAATAAAAAAAAAAAAAACTGTACAATGCATGAAATATTTATAGAGTGTCCGATCTTATTTGATTAAGAAAAATACTTTTTGAGGGCCCGCCCATTCACTGGGAAAGTGTCTGGTTTCCCTTCTAAATTTCACAGACTAAAGGAGCTAAGCCCATTTTTTCTGCAATAACAAACAATCCCAACCTTAGATTTTGAGACTTGGTGTGTTCTCCTTTATCCTCATGTGCATTATCCCACCTAAAAACTAGATATCCTACGTTGAAGTTTCTATTGGAGGATGAGCTTGCATCAAACCAGTGTTTAACAATCTATTGATGCTAATCTAATTTTTGTTTAGCTTGTATTCTGGTTTCTTCAAGTTTAAGTAAAGCGTTTATTCAATTTTCCAAGGTAGGACATTCTTCCTCTTGAACCTTTTGGGATAACTGAAGTGACGGTAATAGGACATTGGGAGTTACCAATGGATTCTTTTGGGGTGACCTTATCAGTGGATAGTGCATTATACAAGGCAGTGTGCCAATTTTTATGATTATTCGACACTTTTGTTTTTAGAATTTTAGTTAAATTTTTGTTCATTGGTTCAGCCAGGCCATTTCCTTGGGGGTAATAGTTGGAAGAATATTTTAACTTGATTCCTTTTTCTAAAGAATAAAAATTCATTTCCAATGAGGAACAATAAGAATCATTTTCGAAAACTAGACATTCTGGTATCCCAAAACATGTGATGATATGGGAGTTTAGGAACAAAATCACCTTATTACTGTTGACTATTCTTAAATGCATGGATTCAGACCACCTGGTAAGGTAATCTGTTGCTGTGAGAATGTACTTGTAATGCTGCGAAAAGGCTGGGTTAATTTTTTCTATGATGTCCATACCCCATTGTTGGAATGGCGTATCAATTGTAATGGGATGCAAAGGGAATGCGACTTTCTTGACTCGTCCTGCAGCCTTTTGACATATTGTGCATTTGCGGGCCATAGCATGAGAATATTTAAATAATGTGGGAGAATATTACCCAGCTCTAAGGAATTTGTGAGCATTTGTTTCACCACCAAAGTGAGCTCCCACATCACCTGAATGTAATTTAGTCAATACCTTTTCAGATTCTTCTCTTTCTAGGCAACATAGCAATACACCATACATTTTTTTTTCTTCTGAAAAGTGCATCATTAATTAATTGAAAAGGTGCATATATGAATCTTAATGCCCTTTTGTTTTTGGGATTGATATTTTGAGGGGTGGTTCCATGTGTAAAATAAAACATAATATAATTATACCAGGAATTCAACATGGTTTGTGTACACCATATTTGTGTTTCATGAGGCAATGTCTCATCTGGTAGTACTAGTTCATTGTCAGGAAAATTAACTGAATCAACCACTAATTTGCAAAGACCCCGACCTTTGACAATTTGTGTTGGTTTGATCTCGAGATCATATTCTTGAAGAGAGGTCATCTAGTGAGACCTCTTTTCCCCAAGCTCTTTTTGAACTAATAAATTTCTCACTTTAGGGTAAGGAACAATGACTTTAGTTATATATTTCAAAAGATAAGGTCTAAAGTGTTTCACTTCTTTAAAGACAACAAAGTCTTGCTCATCGACTGACGATAATTTAATTATGCTCCTTTGAAGGAATAACTCATGAATGAAATGGGTATTTCATTGTTATCATTCTTTTTCTGGGTGAGTACCGCAACGTATGATCTATCTGGCATGAATGTATAGAGAGTAAAGTCCTTGGTAAAATCATGACTCATCAGGGATGGAGCTTCTATGATATTTTTTTTGATGGAATTAAAATCTAGATTTTCTTGTGATCCCCACTTAAAGAGAGTGTCCTTTTTTATCATATTTTGCAGGGGTCTAACCATCTTAGAAAAACTAGGAACAAAACAACTAACAAAATTCATTTTACCAAGAAAAGATTGCATGGCCTTTTTGGACGATGGAGGGGAAAGATTGGCTATGGATTGAGTTTGTTATGGATGTATCATCATTCCATCCTTTGATACTATGAAGCCAAGTAACTTTCCTTGATCAACAACACAAATTGATTTCTTGGGGTTTAATGAAATACCATACTTACGAAAATGTTCTAACACACTTCTGAGGTGAGATAAGTGGTCCTTTTTGTTCTTCAAAAAGACGGTAACATCATCTAAGTAAACAACCATTGATTTATTTATAAGCCCCCAAAAATCAATATCCATGGCACTTTGGAAAGTGGCCCCAACATTAATTAGTCTGAAAGGAATTTTACGATAAGCATAAGTACCCCAAGGGATATGGAATGTAGTTTTAAGCTGATCTGATGGAGACATTAGGACCTAGTTGTATCCTGAGAAACCATCCAATAATGAAAGTATTTCGGATCCAAATACCTATTGTAGGATCTGTTACATGGGCAAAACATGATAATTGTCTTTATCAAAGGCTTGGTTTAAGTTGCGAAAATCAACATAGAGTCGTATTTCTCCGTTCTTTTTTCTTACCGGGACTAAGTTGGACACCCATTGGGTGTGTCAAACATGAAATATGATCTTAGCTATTAACAACTTATTCAATTTATTTTTGACTGTGGGTTCTAGATTTGGGTGCATCTTTCTCATTTTTTGTTGGAATGGTTGGGATTGAGGCTTCATGGGGATTACATGTTGTATTATGTTTGGATCAAATGTTTTTAGATCATCGTATGTCCAAGCGAATACATTTTTAAATTATTTAAACAATTTAATAAATGCATATCTTTCTTTTTCAGTACACCCTTTTCCCAAATTAATGTTTTGAGGGTTATCCTGTGTTCCTAAATTTACAGTTTCATATTGCAATGAGGAACTATTCGTTTTATAGTTAACCACTCCCCTAAATTTGTCGTGTAAATCATAAAAAATTTCTAATCTAACAAAATATTTAGGGATAGAGTTTACCATGTCCGATGATATTTCAGCCAAACGAGGATCAAAGATTACCGAAAAATCACAGAGATTTTTTGTTCTTGTTCTGCTGCTTAATTTTTTTCTTGATATTGACAACATATCGATAAGCGTCTCCCAGTGATGAGATGTCTAGAAACTCCATTTCGGTTTGGATGTACCTATGTAGATCCCCGTGGTATTTTAGAACCAAATGTCACTTGAATTCTTTGATACCCAGCTTGGTACGCAAGGTATGGAAGGTGTTTGTGGACTACAACATTGTTTGTTGATGCAGGAGCATCGCCTTCAAAGTCAAAATGCAAGCCTGGGGGAAAATGAATGACATATCAACATGACATAGTTTCAAATCAGAAATTAACTTAGAATTAAATCGAGTTGTTGAGATCTTTTTGAAAACAACATTTTAAAAATGTAACTTGTTTGTAAAGTCGTGAAGGACTATAAAGGGTTGCAGATATGGAGCGTTGACTCTTATTTAGCAATAAATGTTAGTTATTGTAATAGGACAAAGTAGGTAACCGCTAAGAGTTTGATAGGATAGGTTGCAGACAGGACGAGGGAGCTCGTGGAGCCAATCCTTAGATAGTTTTCATTGTTGCACTATAATAGAATAGATAGAATAGAGAGAAGAAGATAGATATCAGAGAGGTCAGTAGAACATAGTAGGGTAGAAGAAATACTATGTAATTTGTTTTCATGAATGAATAGAACATACAAAATTGTTCCAAATCCTTGGACTATGTTCATTTAACGTGTGATTGAATGAATGTGATATTCTGCATGTGTGGTTATTTTCATTTTCATTCATGTATGATTGTTCGAGAGGTTGATTGTATGAGTTTGTGACAGAACTGGATGAGTTTCGATTGTTTCTCTTCTGACACTCGTATGCAAGGTGTGCATCTCGAACGGAAGGAATGCATTGATTGAGTCTCAGAGTGACTCAAATAAGTTCATAGAGAATAAATGGAACTTATACCAGGTGCAATGTGTGCACAATGTCAAGAAGTGACCAAGAATTGAATAACTAGAACAGAGGAATGCCAGGTGGGTGAGAAGAATTTATTTTCAAGAAATCCTCCGATTGGAGTTATCGAAATCCCGAGAGTGCAAGGTGTGCGTGGGAAATAAAAAATCCATTTAAGGATGAATCTCAGAAGGGATAGAACTTTTCGTAAGTGTTAACGAGATCCAAGAGTTGGATTTGTAGGAGGAGAAAAGGTTCGAGACCTTTGAAGACCGAGGAATATTCTAAGTCAGAGAGATCAGAATCTCAGCAGGAGGAGCGAGAGTGGTCGTTGGATTATAGTGCAATGGATAAACAACCGTATGATCAGAGTAGGGTGCAAAAGCCTTAGATCTTTGCACACTCAGGAGAGAGAATTCACCAAGGGTTGAGAACTGAGATTTTTGAAGCCCGAAGAGCCGAAAACCCAAAGTAGAATCTCAGTCGTCCGATCGCAGGAATAGATCTGAGCTGTTAGATTGCTCAGGGTAAAATTCAAGAATCAGATTTCCAGAGTGGATATGAGTCGTCATATATCATGAGTCTAGGAGGAGGCAAGTTTGAAACTTGATATTTCTGAAGTGCTGAGAGCCGAAGGGCCGAAGTGAATCTAAATCCTTGGATCTAGGAGGACACATGTCGACAGGCTGAAAGATCCAGAGGAAGGTGAAGGTCAAAGTATTGAAACACTTGAATCCTGAAGAGCTGAAGAGCCAAGAGCCATCAATCTATAGGTGGACACTTGTCAACAGATCGTGAGCTCCAGGTAAAGTTGTTGTGGATTTTCAGTTGAGAACTGAGACTGCCGAACCCTGAAGACCCAATGTGATTCAGAGCCATTGGATCTAGGAGAGACATGGCATATATCCATGCACTCCAAGTAAAGTTCTGAAGTAATCCTTGATCATTATATCAAGAGGACACGCGACATAAATCCACATACTTCGCGGGGAGAGAAAATTTGAGAGTTGAAAAGTTCAAAGTCTGGGTACACGAAGGGATCACAACCATTGATCCGAGGAGGACACGCGTCAATGGATTAGATTTTTAGGATAAAATCTAAAGAAGGAAAGGGTTGAAGGTTGAGAAATCTGGAGTCTGGAGTTACGAAGTGATCAACACAATTGATTTCATGGGACAAGTGTTCGCAGATCATCAACTTCGGAGGATTGGAGTACGGAAGAGAGTTGTATTTGATATTTCAAAACCCTAAAGCCCATAATTGTGAAGAGATCACATCCGTTGATATCAAAGGGACAGATATGGCCTGTGGATTTGGAAGATGCGGATCTGAACCGTCAGTTTACGCAGTATCGTCAAGATTGTGAGATCGACGATCCTGTAGCAATTCAGGGATAGGGGTTGCGTGGAGTTTAAAATATTGAGGGCGAGCCGTAGTCCAAATAGTGGTTTCGTCAGAAGGACATGTGAAGGCTTGAGGAGAATTTTGGGACCAAAAGTAGTTTGACTTCAAGCTGCTTGTGGCCATGCCTGAAATCGCATAGTCATCACCAAGGCCACATCAAAGAGGGGCTTATCAGAAAAGGAGTTAGCACTCAAAAATATGAGAGATATTGCAAGCGCTAAAGGAAAGGTTGCGAGCATCATAAGACCGCACAAGAAGTCCGAAAGGACCTATGTTTGATTAATACGTGGGACTATCAAGGTCCTAAAGAGTCAGTTAACTCAGAGAATCGAAGATCCTTTGACTGGGAGGTCACACAACCCTACAAGGGAGTAGGGGGGTTGTATAAGGTGGTATCAAAAATGATATTGATTTTGTTTTTAGACAACAAACAAAGAAGAAAGGAGACAAATCGGTATCAATTGTGGTATCAAGAAAATTTGATTTATGTTTGTAGGTGATGCAGTGAAATCATGCCACTCAGAAGGCATAGAGAGAATGCAGAAATGGAAGAAGAAATGAGGCGACTCCGAATGAGATTGTATTCCATGGAAAAAACACATAGGAGAGTGCCAGAGTCTGGAGATATAAGTGAAGCTGAGAGCGAAGAAGAAGAGGTTGAAGAAAATGTAGCAGAGGATGTTGCACAAGATCGCTTGATAAAAGCTGTTTCAAAGATAGGAGCCAAAGCAAGAATATAGGTACCAATGTATGAAGGAAATTTAGAAGTTGAAGAATTGTTAGATTGGGTACATGCTATGGAAAAATACTTCGATTATGAAGATGTCTAAGAAGACAACATGGTGAAGCATGCAGTGAAAAGACTGAAGGGTCATGCAGCACTATGGTGGGATGAACTGCAAGCTGAACACAGGTCCAATGGTAACAAGAGAATTAAAAGATGGGATAGGATGGTAGCCAAGCTGAAGACCAAATTTATCTGGAAGGACTATCAAATCAATCTATTCAGAAGATTGCAAAACCTAAGACAAAAGATCTTATCAGTGAAGGAGTACACTGAGGAATTTTACAGACTGAACATCAGGGCTAGACATAAAGAGAATGAATATGAGAAGACAACCATATACATCAATGGGATGAGATATGAAATCCAAGAGGAGATCAACATGATGTCTATTAGTAAAGTCTAGGATTCTTATCAAGTAGCCTTTAAAGATGAAGATAAATTGGCTAGGAAGAAAAGACAACGAAACAGAGGAGGAATTTCAAGCAGAGGCAAAGGAACCAATAGAGAGAAGTTCCAGAAACTGAATCATGAAGCTCACAAAAAACATAGTCACCGAGAGAAAGGTGGAAGTTCTAAATGAGGATAGCATGGAGGAAGAAGTTCTTTTTCCAGAGGAAGAGGAAGAGACAGAGGAGGTGTAGTTAAATGTTATACCTGTGGAAAACAAGGACACAAATCTTGGGAATGTTCCGAGAGGAAGAAAGAAGCAGGAGGTGAAGCACACGTTGCTGAAGCATAGAAGCATGTAGAAGCAGAAGCAATAGAAGAAGGAAAGAACCTCATGATGAGTTAAATTCTTCTTAAACCAGAGAAGGATGTAGAAGAACCAGTTCAATGAACAAACCTATTCAGAACTGCTTGCAAGACAAAAGACAGAGTTTGCAAGGTGTTCATAGACAGTGGGAGCACTGACAATCTAGTATCCAAAGAGATGGTGGAGAAGCTGGAGTTGAAGATAACTGCACATCCAAACCCATACAAGGTATCGTGGTTGTATAAAGGACATCAAGTAATGGTAATTAAACAATGCCAAGTTGAATTTAAAATAGGAGGCTATAGGGATGAAATATTGTGTGATGTAATTCCTATGGATGTCTGTCATATTTTATTGGGGAGACCATGGCAGTTTGACCAAAAATCTATTCATGATGGAAGAAAGAATACTTATACCCTAGAAAAGAATGGTATAAAACATATGTTATTACCAATAGAAGACAAAGAGCAAAAGAGGGAAGCTATTTCGAGTATACTTCTCATGACTGGGAAGGAACTCTTGAATGAAGTCAGGAAGGAGAAATAAATTCAATTTGTTGTAGTGAGGAAGCCTAGAGTTATCCTTACAAACACTTCTGTGGAATATTTTCTTGAAGAAATCCAGGAACTGTTAGAAAACTTTGTTGACATAGTAGTGGATGAGTTACCTCACTCATTTCCACCCATTAGGAGTATAAGCCATCACATTGACCTTATTCCAAGAGCTAGTTTACCAAACAAAGCAGCTTATAGGTTGACACCTAGGGAGAATGAGGAAGTCAAAAATAAAGTCCAAGAGTTGTTGGATAAAGGTTTAGTTAGGGAAAGCCTAAGCCCATGCGCAATACCCATTGTGTTAAGTCCAAATAAGGATGGAGGATGGATAATGTGTACAGATTCCAAAGCCATCAACAAGATAACCATTAGGTAAAGATTTCCTTTATCAAGGATGGATAATTTGATGGATTGTTTTAGTAGAGAAAGATATTTTTCCAAGACATACTTGAAGAGTGGATATCATCAAATAAGAATGAGAGAGGGAGATGAATGGAAAACAACATTCAAGAGAAATGAAGGATTGTTTGAATGGCTGGTCATACCATTTGGGTTGACAAATGCACCAAGCACATTTATGAGATTGATGAATGAAGTGTTGAAAGACTTCATAGGAAAATTTGTCATAGTATATATAGATAACATACTAATCTTCAGTAAGACAAAGAAAGAACACTTAAGACATCTGACATCAGTGATGGAAAAGTTGCAGTAGGAAAAATTGCTGATAAATCTGAAGAAAAGTTATTTTATGAAGACATAAATAATATACTTGGGTTTTGTGATCTCTTCAAACAAATTGAATATGGACCTAGAAAAGGTGAGAGCAATCAAAGAATGACCATCGCCAAGCAACATATTTGAGGTAAGAAGTTTTCATGGGTTAGCAAGATTTTATAAAAAGTTTATCATAAATTTCAGTGGTATATGTGCACCCATGCTGGACACTGTGAAGAAGAAACAAAAGTCTTTTAAATGGACAGAGGAAGATGAAAAAAGTTTCAACGTGTTGAAGGAGAAAATCACAGAACAACCAACAATTATGGTCTTACTAGATTTTGGAAAAACATTTCAAGTGAGATGTGATGCAAGTGGATTAGCTATTGGAGCAGTCTTGAGTCAGGATAATAGGCCAGTTGCTTATTTCAGTGAGAAGCTGAATGACACCAAGAAGAATTATTCCACATATGACAAAGAATTTTATGCAGTGATTCAAGCTTTGAAGAAGTTGAGATACTATGTAATTCCTAAAGAATTTGTCTTGTACAGTGATAATCAAGCTTTGCAATTTATTACTAGGCAAGAAAATTTGAATCAGAAACATGCAAAATGGGTAGAATTTATGCAAAATTTTACTTCTGTTATCAAGCACATTGTTGGAACTGCTAAAAAAGTTGCAGATGCTTTGAGCAGGAGGAGTTTGATTGTACATGAATTCCAAGTGGAGACCTTAGGGTTTGAACACCTCAAGGAGATGTACTAAGAAGATGCTTATTTTAAGGAATCTTATGAGGCATGCAAGAATCCTTTGTTGGGAGACAGAAGCCCATGGACTGAATATTTGATCCAGGATGGATTATTATTCAAGGGAATCCAATTATGCATACCGAAATGCTCAATGAGAGATAATCTGCTGAAAGAGAAACACAACGGAGGATTAGCTGGACATTTTGGTCACGATAAGACATTTGCATAGCTGACCAATTCGTATTATTGGCCAAGCATGAGAGAAGACGTGAAAAGGTTTGTGAAAAAATGTAGAATTTGTTAGTATGCAAAAGGAAGACAACATAATGCTGGTTTGTATTAGCCATTACCAATTCTAAAGAGGTCGTGGGATGCAATCAGTATGGATTTTGTTTTGGGATTGGCTAGAACTTAAAAAGGGATCGATTCCATATTTTTTGTGGTGAATAGATTTTAAAAAATGGCACATTTCATACCATGCCAGAAGAAAAATGATGCTACACACATAGCCAATTTGTTTTTCAGAGAAGTGGTGAGACTACATGGATTGTCGAGGAGCATAGTCTCATATAGGGACACCAAATTTGTAGGACACTTTTGGAGGACTCTATGGAAGAGGCTGGTGACGAACTTATCCTTTAGTTCAACATATCACCCTCAGACTGATGGACAGATTGAAGTAGTGAATAGGAGTATGGGAAACTTGTTGATAAGTTTAGTCACTAAGCAAGGTCGTCAATGGGATCAGATTCTGGCACAAGAAGAATTTGCATTCAACAATTCAATGAACAAGAGCACAGGGAAAAGTCCATTTGAAATTGTGTATGGTATACAACCAAGAGGGATTACAGAGTTGAGAGTTCTGAATCAATATGAGTTCATAAGTGTTGGAGCAGAATATTTTGCAACAAAAATGCAGAAACTCCATGACAGAGTCAGAGAACATCTACAGAACAACAACCAGAAATACAAGAGTAGAGTTGATCAAAAGAGAAGAGAAGTTCAATTCGAATTTGGAGATGAAGTTTTATCTCATTTGAGAAAATAAAGATTTCCAAGGGGAACGTATAACAAGTTAAAGATGAAGAAGATAGGACCATGTAGGATTCTCAAAAAATTCACTTATGAAATTGAGTTGATAAAGAATGTTGGGATATCATTGATATTCAATGTTGCAGACCTGTATCCTTACAGGAGAGATGAGGCAGGAGAATCAAATAATCAGAAAGAAGTTCAGTGGGAAGAACAATTTCCCACAACAGAAAAACCTCAGATGGAGAAAATCATTGAACAAAGAGATGGAAAGAAGACCAGGAGGAAGACATATCCTGAGTATTTAGTGAAGTGGAAAGATCATCCAATTTAAGATGCAAGTTGGGTCATAGAAACTGATATTTTGAAACATGGAAAGACAGTGCAAGAGCTCATGGACAGGAGTCCATGAAAATTTTAACAAGAGGAGTATGATGCAGGAGCATCACCTTCAAAGTCAAAACGAAAGTGTGGAGGCAAAGGAACGACATCTCAGCATGACAGAGTTTCAAATAAGAAATTAACTCAGAATTAAATCAAGTTGTTGAGATATTTTTGAAAACAACATTTTAAAAATGTAACTTGTTTGTAAAGTCGTGAAGGACTGTAAGGGGTTGCAGATACGAAGTGTTGACCCTTATTTGCAAATAACTGTTGGTTATTGTAATAGGATAGAGTAGGTAACCACTAAGAGTTTTATAGGATAGGTTGTAGACAGGACGAGGGAGTTCGTGGAGCCGGTCCTTAGATAGTTTTCATTGTTGCATTGTAATGGAATAGACAGAATAAAGAGAAGAATATAGAGTTCATAGAGGTTAGTAGAACATAGTAGGGTAGAAGAAATACTATGTAATTTGTTTTCATGAATGAATAGAACAAAGATAATTGTTCCAAATCCTTGGTCTGTGTTCATTTAACGTGTGATTGAATGAATGTGATATTCTGCGTGTGTGGTTATTTTCATTTTCGTTCATGTATGATTGTTCAAGAGATTGATTGTATGAGTTCGTTATGGAACTTGATGAGTTTCTATTTTTTCTCTTCTGACACTCGTATGCAAGGTGTGCATCTCGAATGTAAGGAGTGCATTGATTGAGTCTCGAAGTGACTCATAGAAGTTTAGAGAGAAAAAAGGGAACTTAGACCAGGTGCAAGGTGTGCACAACATCAAGAAGTGACCAAGCGTCGAAGAACCAGAACAGAGGAATGCCAGGTGGGCGAGAAGAATTTATTTTCAAGAAATCCTTCGATCTGAGTTATCAAATTACTAAGAGCACAAGGTGTGCATGGGAAATCAAAAATCCCTTTAAGGATGAATCTCAGAAGGGATAGCACTTTTCATAAGTGTTAATGAGATCCAAGAGTCGGACTCGTAGGAGGAGAAAAGGTTCAAAACCTTTGAAGACAGAGGAATCTTCTAAGTCAGAGAGATCATAAGCTCAAGAGGAGGAGCGACAATGGTCGTTGGATCATAGTGCAATGAATCAATAGCCGTTTGATCAAAGTAAGGTGCACAAGCCTTATCGCTTCACACACTCAGGAGAGAGAATTCACCAAGGGTTGAGAACTGAGATTTCTGAAGCCCGAAGAGCCAGAAACCCGAAGTAGAATATTAGTCGTCTGATCCTAGGAACAGATCTGAGCCATTAGATTGCTTAGGGTAAAATTCAAGCATTGGATCACAAGAGTGGATCTGAGCCATCAGATATCATGAGTCCAGAAGGAGGCAAGTTTGAAACTTGAGATTTTCGAAGCGTGGAGACCTGAAGGGCCAGAGAGAATCTAGACCGTTGGATCTAGCAGGACACATGTCAACAAGTCGGAAGATCCAAAGGAAGGCGAAGGTCGAAGTGTTGAAAAACTCAAATCTCGAAGAGCTGAGAGCCATCAATATATAGGTGGACACCTGTCAACAGATCATGATCTCCGGGTAAAGTTTTTGTGGAGTTTCAATTGAGAAATGAGACTGCCGAACGCTGAAGACCTGAAGTGATTCAGAGCCATTGGATCTAGGAGAGACATGGCATATACCCATGCACTCTAGGTAAAGTCTCGAAGTAATCCACGATCATTAGATAAAGAGGAAACGCAGCAGAAATACGCATACTTAGCAGGGAGAGAAAAGTTGAGAGTTGAAAAGTCCGAAGTCCAGATACATGAAGGGATCGCAGCCGTTGATCCGAGGAGGACACGCGTCAGTGGATTAGAGTCTTTGGATAAAAGACAAAGAAGGAAAGGGTTGAATTTTGAGAACTCTGGAGTCTGGAGTTTCGAAGTGATCAACACCGTTGATTTCACAGGACATGTGTCCACAGATCGTCAGCTCTAGAGGATTGGAGTACGAAAGAGAGTTGGGTTTGAGATTTCAAAACCCTGAAGCTCAGAATTGTGAATAGATCACATCCGTTGATATTGAAGGTACAGATATGGCCCGTGGATTTGGAAGATGCGGATATGAACCGTCAGTTCAGGTAGTATCGTCAAGATTGCGAGATCGACGATCTCGTAGAAATTCGGGGACAAGAGTTGCATGGAGTTTAAAACATTGAGGGCAGGCCACAATCCAAATCATGGTTTCATCAGAAGGACACATGGAGGATTGAGGAGAATTGTGGGCCCAAATGTAGTTTTAATTCAAACTTCTTATGGCCACACTAGAAATTATGTAGTCATCGCCAAGGCCACATCAAAGAGGAGCTTATCAGAAAAGGAGTTAGTGCCCAAAACTCTGAAAGATTTCGCAAGCGCAAAAGGAAAGGTTGCGAGCATCATAAGACTGCATCAGAAGGCCGAAAGGACCTGTGTTTGATTAATATGTAGGACTATAAAGCTCCTAAAGAGTTGGTTGACTCAGAGAATCAAATATCCTTTGACCAGGAGGTCGCGCAGTGTTGGTTGTGGAGCCTGATTATCTTCCTGATTTAGAGGTCCTTGCTTTCAACCGTGTTTATACCCCATGAAGTATTTACACCCCATAAGTATGTACACTCTTCCACGCGGGGGAGTGCAGAGGGGGGGTACCCCCTCTGTGGGGTCTACGGGGGCTATCCCCCGGTTGGGGGGTCTGGGGGCAAGCGGGCCCCCAGCGGGGGTTCAGGGGCAACATCCCCCGATGGGGGTTCTGGGGCAAAGTCCCTGAAGCAAAAATTGCCTTGTAAAAGTATATTGTAATTTCATTGTAAATCTGGACTGTTCATTATAAGGTCGCAGATCTAACGATAGAGATTATGTTAGGGTTTTTTTCCCTTGAAGGAAACCCTCTTTTATGAGGGAAATGTATCGCGGCTATGGTTGATGGTGAATATTGTATTCTGAAAGAGGAGACTGTGAGAGAAAGAAGAGGAATTTACAGTGGGTTTTGTTGTAGGTTGTATCCCTTCATTTGTTGGATAATAATAAAGGAAGGACCTGGAAATTTCTTTGGTGGACATAGCCCACACTGGGTGAACCACGTAAATCTGTCTCTCTCTTGTATTGTGTGTCTTCTGTGTTTTGTTTCTGCATTTGTTTTATTTTATTGCTCTGCGGTCCTGTTTTTCTAACAACTGATATTAGAGCGTAAGGTAACTCGCAGGAAAAGAGGGTTCCTGGTTCGAGTGGGAGCAATGTCAGAAGATGGAAAGTTTAGGGTCGAGAAATTTAACGGCCAAAACTACCAGTTATG
>JASDQU010241944.1:14268-58085 GCA_032191745.1 Picea mariana
TACATTGGTTTATAACACCTAATTAACCTTTTAAAAACACATTTTCTCACACATGAACATTGGCAAGAAGAAGCATGAACTTCACACATAAACCATCTTGCATATTTAAACACATGAAGAAAGGTCCTGTGAAGGTTTATTTTAATGAGGTAGAAGGTGCTTGCATAGCATAACAAGTCAGCCTTCTATTTTCAGATCACTTTTGGAACATGAACATATGCATCACAACCAAATACCTTAAGATGTGTGAGAGAAGGTTCCTTACCAGTCCATATCTCTTGTGGAGTCTTGTTGACCAGATAACATGCAGTACCCACTACCTCTGCCCATAATTCTTGCCCTATCCCGACACCACTGAGAATGCACCTTTCTTTTTCCATCAACGTCCTGTTCATCCTTTCTGCAACTCCATTCTGCTGAGGTGTATATGGAGTAGTCTTTTTCCTTTCTATACTGCACTTCTTACATAATTATTCAAATTCATTCCTGCAGAACTCTCTGCCATTATCTGTCCTTAGCACCTTAATTCGTTTCTCTGTTTGATTCTCAACAAGAGCCTTAAACTCTTTAAATCTGTCAAAGACTTCAGATTTCTTCCTGAGGAAATATATCCAAATTTTCCTCGAGAAGTCATCTATAAATGAGACATAGTACATAGATTTTCCCAATGATGGGACCGACACTGGTCAAAAAACATCACTGTGAACTAGTTGTAAAATTTCTTCTGCCCTCGTTGCACTAGAGGGGAATCTTACTCGATTCTACTTCTCATATAGACAATGTTCACAGAAATCAAAATCTAGAGAGTAGTTAGACATACCTTCAACCATACCTTTACCGTGTAGTAGTCGAAGACCCTTCTCTCTGATATACCCTAGTCTTTGATTCCACAACATAACCTTTTCTTCAAAGACTTGTTGACGGGAGAAATTGTCCGTCTGTCAATTGAGAGAGTGGAACTAGTTCGGGGTTGTCTAAATAACCCAAGCCGTTTGGAATGGACCACCCTGACGGGTTTAATGACTCCGTTGGCCATTCTAAGATTCTAAGAAAAACAAAGAGAAAACTAATCTAAACTAACTAATCTAACTAAAACAAATAAAACTAACTAAACTAACTAAAACTAATAAAACAAATTAAACTAACTAAAACTAATAAAACAAATTAAATAAAAACAAACTAATAAACTAATCTAATTGAAAAAAATTACTAAATAAATTAAACTAAAACTAAATATAAACTACTCTAACTATTCTATATACAAACTACTAATTACTATTACACTAACTCTAATAATCAACTATCTAACTACTGATTGAATTACAACTTATTCACAAATGTACATTATCTACAACTTGCAGATTTGAATAAAACCTGTAAAATTCATTTACAATCCATCCTACGACAGAGAAAGGTATTTCTTTTTTGATTTTATAGTTTGATAAATAAGAAATAAAACTAACTAAAATTAACAATCTAATATACTAAAACACATATATATATCTAACTAAACTAAAATAAACATATGACTAACTGACCTGGAAACGCTCCAATTTTTTCCTGTGTCTGATGACTTCGAAGCTGGTCGGAGGAAGGAGACTCGCACCGGTTGATCCAAAAGATTCTCGTAAACGATAGGCTACGCTGCTCTTTGAATTGTTAACATGACAAACAAGACATAAAAAATCATAACAATCTTATGATTTATAAATCTCTGCAATAAGGGAAACCTGTTATGCAAAAACTTATATTTGATAATTCAACTTATGAAGAAGATAAACCTGTCATTCACAAACTGAATTAAACAATTGTTATGTCTTTTATACACTTGGAAGAAACCAGATATGGATTACAGTGATTAAAATTATATCATTTGCACATGATTAAGATAGCTAAAGTAGTCATTAACCATATACAAATTGATATACACAACGTGAAACAAAATATTGATATAATGAGAAGCTAAAGCTATAACAAAACACCAAATTATGCCTCAATCTGTATTAAAATTCCATATCCTTGTTCTCCCACGAATGAGGATGGTTATTACAAAAAATAATAAGTATATATAAGTCTTCACACAGGGTAAAACCTCCCTATGGATAATATCAAACTGTTTACATAATCTAGGAGGATATTCCCAAAAATCAACCAAACTAGGAACTAAAATGAAATCAAAATATCCAAATATCTTCTAACTGCTCATCCAATCCAATGCAATTTCGAATTGACCTATAATAGACCAAAAATAACAAGTTAGATATATATTTTATTAAAAAAAATGGTAAAAAGCTAATCCTGTAGACTAGCTACAGAATCATCTGATTCCGTAGCTAGTCTAAAATAACATACAGGATTAGAATCAAATCTTTTTAAAATAATCCAAACCAATTTTCTTCCAATGATCATTTGAAACAAATCACTCAAGATTCAAATGATTTTATCATTCAATATTAAACATGATCTAAAGTGATTCAAATGAAAACAGGGGTAGGAGTACTCTGTTTTACTGTTACCATAAAATTGGGTCAAACAATAACAAGACTGTTTCATATCCAAACGAAATCGATAGCAAATCATATCGTATGTGATACAATCTAATCCAACACAATCATCTCCCACTTGTTATAGCTATAATGATATAACCACAGATTCAAATCGTTCAATCGAATACACAGATGGAAAGACTGTTACAATTATGTATAAATGAAATCATATGCAATAGCATCAACCCAACCAAATTAGTGATTGTTTTCTTGCACAGTCAACAAACAAGATCGTAATAGAATCAACAGATATTACAATTATAAATTGGGAAAATAATCAAAACGAATCACGACTCAGCTTGATTATAGGAATAAATCGTGAATCTGATACAGTCAATTCCGTTCTTCAAATCAAATTCAAATAGCACATTCATGGCAATATGAATCCAACTGTTAACATGGTGGAGTTAACCAATGTGAATTAACCATCTGAGTATAACTATTATGAATTGAATCCATGCACGATTTGGGTGAATTTGTACAGAATCACATTGAAAATAATCCGAACTGTATTCCTATTGGTCGAAAGTCACATAGAACATAAAACCGTAACAATAAACCATATCAAAACTATTGCTAATCATATCGTATGTATTATAACGAAATCGAACCGAAATGTGATTGCGTTTAAAATTGAAGTATGAGAAACATCCTGTGTCTAAAATAGGTACACACGACAGCAGAGCATTCATTTTAGCTAAATGAATCAAATCAAATCCACACCAAGATCCAACAAACTGATGAGAATCCAATCGAAGCTAAACTAGAAAATGAACTTCCATTTAATCAAAGCAAAACTATGTACAGAATGCATATAATGTGACAGAGGTATTCAAAAGGAATTCAAATTCATTATATAAACAAGCGATATAAAAATCCATACCTGGGAGGATTGATCAAGGGTTTCAACAAGAAGTTGAAGCACAAGGTTGGACAGGCAGAAGGGATTTGAAGCACAGGTCTAGAGAAGTGATAACCATTTTGGCAAATGCTCACAAACTCAAAACGCATGTTCCAACCATTGAAACATTGAACTGTAAAACGAGATCTATATCGCTGTAGTAGCTCACTTTCTGAAGAAACCTCCCATGGTGAGGGTAAAGGGGCTAAAAATGGTTCTGGGTTTTCAATGTTTTGAGCTAATTCGAAACCATTTTCCTAGAATCGCTCACGCAAAAACGTGACTCTCGGGAAATTATGGGGCAGTTTTCTTTGGAAAAATGAAACCACAACCGACTCTAAAAACCATCAGGGTTCAATTCACCCTTCAGGAGCCGGGAGATAACACACAGTGAGATAGGCTAAAGGACAAGGGTTTGAATAGATTAGGCTCAGAGATTTTCCCAAAAATCAACAGAGGTAACCCTGGTAAGGAGGCAAGCATTAATGCAAAGTGTGCGAGGGTGGTAGAAGGCAGTAAATCCAGGCATAACTATCATATCAACTGTACAATTGATAGTTTACATAGCTATTCAACCCATTAAAGCATAGTTCAACCATTAAGCCATGTGCACAACTAATGAAATCGAATGGATATGTGCATACCAATGTGCGCAAGTGTTATACTATAACATTTCCAAATCCGACATATAAATCAAAACCCAATATCAAACATGCGCCAACGTATATAATCAAAAGTTTATCAAAGTGCCAAACGAATTTCATATAGTCGACAAGCCAAATTTATGAAAAGATTATCATAAGGATTATATCACATGTATATAAAAGTTTAATCAAAGCCTTATGTATTTTCAAAGATTTAATGATTAGGCAAGTCATATAAAGTTCAAATCCAAAGATTAATGTATTGCAAACTCAATGAAACTCAATCCCATAATCAATATAAGAATGACTACTGAATATAGTTCGAAAGTTCTTTCAGCTACACAATGATAAACAAAGGTAAGCGCAATAAGCACATTGATAAAAAGATCATGACAGTTCAGATAGTGATCAAAATGTGACTTCAAACGGAGAATTTTTCACGCGTACAGTCATGAAAACTCAATGAAAATAAATGTGTAAATATCGCAAGAAATGAAAGTGTCGTTTATTCGAAAATTGCGACAAAACTTGATGCTTGTAAGATATAGGTGTAGGCAACTTATAGATGACAGGAAAAAGTGAGTTGGCTGCCAACAATGGCGACACACTGGTAGAAGCAGTTATCTTTGTCAAAAGAAACAAATTCAGAATAGGACAGTGAAGAAAATTTCAACTCAAAATAACAACCAGAAAATCATACAAACATCCTCATTTACCATTTTTTTCCAGCAGTGTTTTAAAAGATGAAAACCAATAACAGTTTTAAGGTCAAAAAGTCATGATATTAAAGATAAAATCTCCAAAACTGTTGGCATGGCTACTGCTTCCAACAGGCGTCCATAGCCTCGACAGGGTTTCCATTTAACCCACTCAGACATCTGTATCCTGTCAAGAAGTTCTAGATTAGAATAAAGGACATTAAAGAGGTTTATTATATTTTTTGCAGTTTTTCATGTACCCAACATTGCTTCGCTGCCAGCAGGCCTATTCAGTACCCCGACGAAGTTGTCTTGGCGCCATGCATGCATTTACCCGCTGCCAGCCGACCTGTTCAGTATCCCAGCGGGTTTACAAACACTTCCCACAGCTCTTATTAATATTTTTATTTTGTTTTCTTTTGTAAATATATAGCTGAGCGGGGTGACGCTGATAATCTTGATCTTTAACATATATACATATATATATATATATTTTTAGACGTCATCATAATTTTTTAACACTGTCCTTTATTCATCTCCAGAGATGTTTTATTTGTAAAAACAACTTCCTACGACAGGGAGATATCTTTTTGAGTCATTCCTTTACGAAAAAGGGACAGCATAAAAAGATAATAGATGATCATGACAAGATTTACTCAGAGATCGAAATCAGTCAACTTCTTTCAAACAATAGATTTTTCCAACATAGATATAAACTTTGGCAATATACCATTGATGTTAGTACAAATTTTTCAGAAGTTATTTCAAAGAAAGGATTTTCTGTTTTCCTTGTCTGAATAGTTCAAAAATTCAGGTATGTGTGTTTCAACAACAAAAACTAGTAAGAATAAGGGAGAAATCAAAACAAACCAGCGAAGAAAAAATTGGAAAGCAAAGAAATCCAAACAAGAAAAACAAAAAACAAATATGCACAGAAGGTGCATCTAAAAACCGCATGCAACAAATCCCTTAGGAAACTAAAAGAAAGTAGGAAAATCCTGGATGATGGGAAAGAAGTCCTACTCATGGTATCTTGGGTCAGGGTTGATTTAGATTCATTTATCTCTTTACTTTCCATTTAATATTTTCATGACGATACTTCGTTTTTGAAAATAAATGTTCAACTAGAAGTAAAGAGAAAAAGGGTCAAGAGGACTTCCCTGACAACAACTGTATTATGGTTCTTGTGGTGCGCCCACTTGCGTGCATGACTGCATTATTACAAAGAGAAATAGTGAGAAATAAAACTRCAAGAAAAACCTATTCCTAAACCTACCCTGACTATTAAATAAACTAGAATACTATGTGAAGTCATGTTTCCAATGTAGCCATCGGAGTAACTCTAATCCTGCAAAGAAAACAAAATCAAGCATTACTAATAAGAATGGTAATATATCAACAAATGACAAAAACATATCACACTTACCTTCATAATCATCATCTAGAAACAAAGTAAGCATGATCTTACCATTTCCTCGGATATTCTTGTTGTATGAATCCTCCATCCATTGTGTAATCTTGTTGTGATAAGGGTCATAATGGCATGGGTGAGTGTAAGTAGTTTTGAAAAACTCATCAGGATTATGAGGAAATGGAATAACCATCAGCCAAGGCTGAAATGCCCCTTTCTCCTGACACTTCTCTAAGTATTCATTAATTTCTTTACATGGAGAATCTAAAAGAAATATGTCACGCCTACTTCCAAGATACTTGGGTAAAAAGAAAGCAAGCTCAACTTTGTCTTTATTGAGAAATTTTTTCATATATGAATATTCAAGACATCCTAAGATCCTTTCACAAAAATGGGGCTGCAAACCATGACTTTGATGAAATGAATATATCAATGGAAAGCTCATCATAGGAATATTCGTGCAATCGATTAGATCATTGGTTTGAATGTTTCCTTCGATGAGATTGATCATTTCAAAATGTGAAGCATCAACATTAAGATTCGAGCTAAGAAAAGAACGAGTATGAAACTTAGAATGTTTGATCTCCATAAAATATAATGCATTGTCTTTTTCAACAATAAACTGTGTAAAATCATCTCGCAACATGTCCTTTTCCCCTGTGAGTGATGAAAGTGAACAAGAGTCAAGTCTGGTTTTATCAATGTTATGGTCGAAATTAATTTCACCAAAATTTAGCATATCGAAAGGATATGATTGTGGTGGAAAAGAGTAGTATGTTGTAGGTAAGATGTCAAGTCCACCAGAATCTAGGAATAGATCAGGATATAAAGAATAAAAGGAATCAGAAATAAGCAGATAAAAAGAATCTCTTGAACTATGATAATCAACAATGGTATTCTCAAGACAATTCTCTTCACTTTATTTAAAACTCTTACTCTGTTTTGGTGACAAATTCTTCAACATAATATGATCATCTATATTTGCCTTTTGTGTTACAGATAATTCAAAATTTATGTGACAAGCATCTAGTCTTTCCTGTGAACAAAGTGCATTTTGAGGATGAAGGTTTAAAGTTTCTTCTTCTAGTTGCATAACTCCTTCTCTCATCAGTTTCATAGGAGTGCTAGAATATTCAAGAATATTTTCATTGCTTAAGTGTTCTTCAATGACTGATTTTAAATGTTGATTAGAGCATGAGTTACAAGAATGGGGGTATTCTCCTTGAGCCAGAAACGAATCATCTTCCATACTAGTCTTAGACTGGAAATACAATAATTCAAAGGAAAAACCAATTTGGTTGTCAATAAGAACCTGATCAATAGATTCTACCTCCCTAGCTTGTTCAACATTATCAGAAGAATTTTTCTCTTCTTGCGAAGAAAAGTGTCCTTGCAGTTCAGTGATAGGATTTGCAATTGGTTCTTCATCCATGATTGAACATGACTGAATGGAAGTGATGGAAGGATCATAGAAGAGATTTAAGGCCAATGACATGTCATCGAGATTAAATTTGCAAAGGATATGACAGAATTTTGTCAAAAAGGCTTCTGAAGATGGATCGTCGTTGATTAGCAAAGTATGAAATTCTTCACATAATTGATCAAAATTATAAATTTCAAAAGCATCTAGAAACTCATCTACAAATTGAAACCAATCAAAGATGTGACATGCTGGAAAGGATTCAAACCATTGTTTGATTCGACCTTTAAAAGTAAAAGCGAAAAGTCTGCATAAAACTCCTAAATCTGAGATGTCATGTTTGATGCATTTGCACCAAAACTTGTTAAGGTGGTCTTTAGAAGATAATTTGCCTTCACCATTAAAGGTGAGTTTGGACAAGCAAGAGACTCTCTCAGTGGGAACATCGGGTAATGAAAAGTTCAAAGCATGCTCCAACACAGTGATTTGGGGAGCCATGAGGGAAATTGAATAAACTTAAAAAAGATCTCCTACAAGGCCATCTTGTCAATCGGACCTCCTTCTAGCACCATTTGTTGACGGGCAAAATTTTTCGTCCGTCAATTGAGAGAGTGGAACCGGTCCGGGGTTGTCTAAATAACCCAAGCCGTTTGGAATGGACCACCCTGACGGGTTTAACGGCTCCGTTGGCCATTMTAAGGTTCTAAGAAAACCAAAGAGAAAAATAATCTAAACTAACTAATCTAACCAAAACAAATAAAACAAACTAAACTAACTAAAACTAATAAAACAAATTAAACTAACTAAAACTAATAAAACAAATTAAATAAAAACAAACTAATAAACTAATCTAATTGAAACAAATTACTAAATAAATTAAACTAAAACTAAATATAAACTACTCTAACTATTCTATATACAAACTACTAATTACTATTACACTAACTCTAATAATCAACTATCTAATTACTGATTGAATTACAACTTATTCACAAATGTACATTATCTACAACATGCAGATTTGAATAAAACCTGTAGAAGTCATTTGCAATCTGTCCTACGACAGAGAAAGGTATTTCTTTTCTGATTTTATAGTTTGATGAATAAGAAATAAAACTAACTGAAATTAACAATCTAATATACTAAAACACACACACAAACACACACACACACACACACACACACACACATATATATATCTAACTAAACTAAAATAAACATATGACTAACTGACCTGGAAACGCTCCAATTTTGTCCTGTGTCTGATGACTTCGAAGCTGGTCAGAGGAAGGAAAATCGCACCGGTTGATCCAAAAGATTCTCGTAAACGATAGGCTACGCTGCTCTTTGAATTGTTAACAGGACAAACAAGACATAAAAAATCATAACAATCTTATGATTTATAAATCTCTGCAATAAGGGAAACCTGTTATGCAAAAACTTATATTTGATAATTCAACTTATGAAGAAGATAAACCTATCATTCACAAACTGAATTAAACAATTGTTATGTCTTTTATACACTTGGAAGAAACCAGATATGGATTACAGTGATTAAAATTATATCATTTGCACATGATTAAGATAGCTAAAGTAGTCATTAACCATATACAAATTGATATACACAATGTGAAACAAAATACTGATATAATGAGAAGCTAAAGTTGTAACAAAACACCAAATTCTGCCTTAGTCTATATTAAAATTCCATATCCTTGTTCTCCCACGAATGAGGATGGTTATTACAAAAAATAATCAGTATATATAAGTCTTCACACAGGGTAAAACCTCCCTGTGGATAATATCAAATTGTTTACATAATCTGGGAGGATATTCCCAAAATCAACCAAACTAGGAACTAAAATGAAATCAAAATATCCAAATATCTTCTAACTGCTCATCCAATCCAATGCAATTTCGAATTGACCTGTAATAGACCAAAAATGACAAGTTAAATATATAATTTATTAAAAAAAATGGTAAAAATATAATCCTGTAGACTAGCTACAGAATCATCTGATTCTATAGCTAGTCTAAAATAACATACAGGATCAGAATCAAATCTTTTAAAATAATCCAAACCAATTTTCTTCCAATGATCATTTGAAACGAATCACTCAAGATTCAAGTGATTTTATCATTCAATATTAAACATGATCTAAAGTGATTCAAATGAAAACAGGGGTAGGAGTACTCTGTTTTACTGTTACCATAAAATTGGGTCAAACAGTAACAAGATTGTTTCATATCCAAACGAAATCGATAGCAAATCATATCGTATGTGATACAATCTAATCCAACACAACCGTCTCCCACTTTTTATAGCTATAATGATATAACCACAGATTCAAATCGTTCAATCAAATACACAGATGGAAAGACTGTTACGATTATGTATAAACAAAATCATATGCAACAGAATCAACCCAACCAAATTCGTGATTGTTTTCTTGCACAGTCAACAGACAAGATCGTAATAGAATCAACATAGATTACAATTGTAAACTGGGCAAATAATCAAAATGAATCATGACTGAGTTTAATTATAGGAATAAATCGTGAATCTGATACACTTAATTTCATTCTTCAAAGCAAATTCAAACAGCATATTCATTGCAATATGAATCTAACTGTTAACATGGTGGAGTTAACCAATGCGAACTAACCGACTGAGTATAATTGTTATGAATTGAATCCATGCATGATTTGGGTGAATTTGTACAGAATCACATTGAAAATAATCCGAACTGTATTCCTGTTGGTCGAAAGTCACATAGAACATAAAACTGTAACAATAAACCATATCAAAACTGTTGCTAATCATATCATATGTATTATAACCAAATCGAACCGAAATGTGATTGCGTTTAAAATTGAAGTATGAGAAACAAATTGTGTCTAAAATAGGTACATACGATAGCAGAGCATTCATTTTAGCTAAATGAATCAAATCAAATCCACACCAAGATCCAAAAAATCGATGAGAATCCAATCGAAGCTAAACTAGAAAATGAACTTCCATTTAATCAAAGAAAAACTATGTACATAATGCATATAATGTGACAGAGGTATTCAAAAGGAATTCGAATTCGTTATATAAACAAGCGATATCAAAATCCATACCTGGGAGGATTGATCAAGGGTTTCAACAAGAAGTTGAAGCACAAGTTTGGACAGGCAGAAGGGATTTGAAGCACAGGTGTAGAGAAGTGATAAGCATTCTGGCAAATGCTCACAGACTCAAAACGCATGTTCCGGCCACTGAAAAATTGACCTGTAAAACAAGAGCTAGATATCTGTAGTATCTCACTTTCTGAATAAACCGCCCATGATGAGGGTAAAGTGGATAAAAGTTGTTCTGGGATTTCAACAGCTTGAGCTATTTCGAAACCATTTGCCCAGAATCGCTCACACAAAAACGTGACTCTGGGGCAATTACGGGGCAGTTTTCTATGGCAAAATGAAACCACAACCGACTCTGAAAATCATGAAGGTTCAATTCTCCCTTCAGGAGCCAGGATATAACACACAGTGATCTAGGCTAAGGGACAAGGGTTTGAACAGATTAGGCTTAGATATTTTCCCAAAAATCAACAGAGGTAACCTTGGTAAGGAGGCAAGCATTAATGCAAAGTGTGTGAGAGTGGTAGAAGGTAGTAAATCCATGCATAACTATCATATCAGCTGTACAATTGATAGTTTACATAGCTATTCAACCCATTAAATCATAGTTCAACCATTAAGCCATCTGCACAACCAATGAAATCGAATGGATATGTGCATGCCAATGTGCGCAAGTGTTATACCATAACGTTTCCAAATCCGACATATAAATCAAAACCCAATATCAAACACGTGCCAACGTATATAATCAAAAGTTTATCAAAGTGACAAATGAATTTCATATAGTCGACAAGCCAAATTTGTGAATAGATTATCATAAGGATTATATCACATGTATATAAAAGTTTAACCAAAGCCTTATGTATTTTCAAATATTTAATGATTAGGCAAGTCATATAAAGTTCAAATCCAAAGATTAATGTATTGCAAACTCAATGAAACTCAATCCCACAATCAATATAAGAATTACCAGTGAACACAGTTCGAAAGTTATTTCAGCTACACAATGATAAACAAAGGTAAGCGTAGTAAGCACATTGATAAAAAGATCATGACAGTTCAAATAGTGATCAAAATGTGACTTCAAACGGAGAATTTTTTATGCATACAGTCGTGAAAACTTAACGAAAATAAATGTGTAAATATCGCAAGAAATGAAAGTGTCGTTTATTCAAAAATTGCGACAAAACTTGACGCTTGCAAGACATAGGTGTAGGCAGCTTATAGATGATAGGAAAAAGTGAGTTGGCTACCAACAAGAATGTAGGAGTTCTTTCTTCTTCAACTTCAATATTAGGAACAATGGAGCTACTACACCCATCACTAATATTTCTTCCTATTAGATTATACAGAGTTCCAAACCGAACTCCCTTCATTAACACCATTGCTCCTTGAACCATCCTGCAAGTTCCTTTTTCAAAAATTGTTTTTACCCTAGCATCTTCCATTTTGCTTACATAAATCAAATTTCTGGCCATACCTGGGATGTGTAGAACGCTAGGCAGTGTTCTAATCCTTCCATCTATGAGTCTCAACTTGAACCTTCCTTTTCCTATGATTCTTGTTGTCGAATCATTACCCAAGAAAACATTACCTCCATCATACTTTTCATATTCGCAGAATCACTCCCTGTGGGGAGTTATATGAAAGGATGCACCTAAGTCAATCAACCATGCCTCATGATCTGCATGTGTGCTTGAAGAGGCCAAGTACACATCCCCTCATTCTTCCTTGGAGGTCTTTTCTTCTATAGAAGAATATTCTTCGGATCCCTTCTTTTTCTCAACTTTGGATCTACACTGCTTCTTGTAGTGCCCTTCTTTTCCACACTTCCAACATACCCTTCCAAACTTTCCAGGAGATTTAGATATACCCTTAGACTTAGATCTCCCACTTGAGAAAATAGATTTATTTCTTTCCTGGTAACGTCCTCTTGCAAATAATGCGTCTGTGATATGTCCTTCCATATTCTTTTGTCTCATCTCCTCTGACAACAAGGACGAGACCACTTCTTCAAACTTCAAAGAAGTTGTATTACTACCTATGGCCACAACCTGTGTTTTCATACATTTGGCATGCATTTATTCTCTGTAATAAATGTTACAATGGTGGAGGTTTGAATTGGTGTTTGACACTTGCGTTTCGCTTAGCCATGAACTTCTTGGAGAGTAATCGTGTCTTGACAAAGTTTCCTTATTTAATGAGCAACAAATTTGTTTTCCTTGATGTTGTGAATGAGAGTGATTGGGTTTTTTTTGATTGTGTAAGTGATTGGGGTAATTTATTGCTTGGTATGACTATTAGTAGCAACATTTTTGTACACCTGACTGCGAATTTCTTTATTACTTCTCTTGGCAACGTTATGTTTGGCCATTGATTTAAGAGAATTTTATTACAACAATTATGGCGGCGATTGTTTTTATTTAAAATGTTGAAATCATAACAGAGATGTTCTTATGACTATTGAGTTGTGACCATTTCATTCTGTAAACGATTCTATGCGATTTTAACTCGGAGTTAATGTTATTCCATTCATTGTGTTTTAGCATGATCTTACAACGAGATTGGTGTAGCGATTTTTCCTGTTATTAGATAATGTTGTAGTTGATTTCTCTAATTACAAAACCGAGATACGTTCAGACAGTAGTGGGTTATTTGATGGATAAAAAAGGGGCAACGATTTTAATGGTCATAATTACAACGGCTTAAATAGGAGGATGTTTCCCTTACTTCTATAGGACAACGATTCCATGATGGTCATAAATGTAATGGATTTTTTAGTACGACAACCTTCTATATTTTTGTTGATATTGTTCTCATGACAATGCATTAATGTTGGACTGCCACTTCTTGGAATGCATTTTATATTGCTGATAGTTGTACAGTTGACAACTTACACCTAATAACTTCATTTTTACTTTTGTTACCCCCAATGTTCTTGCCAGTGAACTGATTATGATTCAGTGGTTATGTTTTGGGTTAGCTAACACACACCTTAAAAACTATGACTGTATTATTTTACTACCTTCATATCCATAGTTAGAAATGGTGTTAGAGTTGTTTTCATTTTAAAACGTTTTCATTATATAGCAAAGCTATTTTACTGGTCACATAGATTACACTTTTTCCATAGATTATAAATTTATAATTGTATTAGATAGCGATTTAACTTTTATTTTATTAAATTGTATTGCAACCATATCATTATATCGATAGATATCCTTGTTATTTGTCAATATTAGTTAGTAACTTTATAAACCTTAAAACCTACCTTGATTGGACATTGAATAACATCGACAACAATAAAAATGATAGGGTTGGAGGAGTTAACTTAGGATTACTAGAATTCACTTGTTAGGGATTGAAGATTGCAGTGAGACCTTGGTATTAAGATCTTATTTAATGAAATATTGACTTGGGAAGCGAGACAGAGGATTTTATGGCTTCATGTTATTGTAGAATCAATTCTTGGGATATTCTTAAGAGGGTCTTTCACGTCCTTTCATTGATTTAAGTTTTCATTAGACCTTGTGCGCCAGGAATTTAACACGCAGTATGATTTTTATAGTCGCCAGTTTCCCTTGCATCTTCTTGACTTGTCATTTGGGTGTAAGGTTGTTTCTCGTCATGTGGTTGTCAGTTATTTTGATCTTCTAGCGTATTTAATTTTCTTGGGATTTTGGTCTAGAGATGTCATGTTACTCCTGGGTTACGATACACCTATCATCACGTGACAATATGATTCTTGATGACAGGATCATTGCGCACCCTAATGAATAGAGGTGAACCATAACTGGGTCAGAGTCAGTGCTACTCGTTGTGGGCATTGCTCATTGTAGTTGGGTGTTGGTGCTTGGGTTGTAATGCCTTCAAGAATTTGGTTGCGCGCCATCGAGGTTCTAGTTAATTGGTCATCAATGCCGTTGTGTCAGGATGGGGAGGTTGTCCCTTAGTGTGTAGGCATGGTCATGTTTGTGTCGACAGGGTAGTCGTTTCTCTCTATTTCTTTACTCATGTTTCTCCCAGTTGCTCTTATGCTAGTGCGTGGAGTCGTAGTCGTCTATTACCTACTCGTAGGGCATGTGTTCGTGGTTAGGTTGTGTGGTTCAATTGTTTTCATTGTCGCCCTCTTTCCTAAAAAAAAAAAAAATTAACATTTTTCTTTGCTTGTAGTCGTAACATTGGGGTCGTTACAAAATGAAAAAACAAGTTATATTGTTGTATGGTTGTTTCCTTGAAATATTGTTGGTTGTGGATCTTGATTATCTTTCTAATTCATATGAAAGTATGCCTAGCCCCATTTTTTTGAGGTTTTGGGGGTGGAGTAGCTGATGAAAATTTAGGGAAAATTTCCTTGTAAAGTATTGTAATTTTGTAGTTAATTTGGACCATTAATTATAAGGTCGCAGATCTAACAGTAGAATTTATGTTAGGGTTTTCATCCCAAAAAAAGGAAACCTATTTTTATATGAGGGCATTGTATTGCAATTGTGTATGACAGTGAATATTGTGTTCTAAGAGACGACATTGTGAGTGAAATAAGAGGAAGTTACATAGGGTGTGTTGTAGGTTGTATCCATTCATTTGTTGGATAATAATTAAGTAAGAACCTAGAAATTTTTTTGATGGACATATCCCACACTAAGTGAACCACATATATTTGTGTCTCTATTGTATTATGTATATTTTGTGTTTATTTTAAATTTTGTTTTATTTTATTTCTCTATGATATTTGTTTTATAAAAAATAATGTCAAAGAGGAAAGATAACTCGCAGGAAAAGAGGGTTCCTGGTTCGAGTGGGAGCAATGGTGCAAGATGAAAAGTTTAAGGTCGATAAATTTAATGACCAAAACTACATGTTATGGAATATGGAAATGGAATACTATCTATATCAGAAGGATATTTTCCTATCATTGGGAAGAAAAGCAAGGAAGTCAGCGAGTATGAAGGAAAATGAATGGGAGGTTCTTGACATAAAGGAGCTAGGAATGATACAGTTGTTCCTGGTAGCATCAGTTTCTTTTAATATTTCAAAAGAAACGACAATGAAGGATATGGTGAAGTCATTGGATAAAAAATATGAAAAACCCTTAACTTCCAATAAGGTATTTCTAATGAAGTGATTATTTAATATGAAGATGTCATAAGGTGGGCCTGTTGTTGACCATTTAAATGAATTTAATATGATTACTAATCATCTAAGTTTGGTAGGAGTGGACTTTTATGATGAGGTAAGGGATATTCTAGTGTTATTCTCAATTCCATAAAGATGGAATGAATTTTTCATGGTTGTAAGTAATTATCTCTCTCGTTCAAACAAACTGAAATTTGATGATGTTATTGGTGTTATACTTAGCAAGTAAATGTGACGGAAAAGCACATGTGAGACATAAGGTAATTCATTGATTATGAAGAACAAGGGAAGACAAAAGGATAGATGAAAGATCTCACAAAACCATGGGAATTATAGGAAGGGTATATCAAAATCCATACTCAGAAAAATAAAGTGTTGGAATTGTGGGAAGAAAGGACATATGAAGAAAGACCAGAGAGTTCCAAAGAAGCAAAGAGATGTAAAACATGAGAAAAATCAAGAATCAAATGTAGCAAGCGATGTGTTACAATATTCTTTGATTATTTCTTTAGATAATATTACTGAATCATAGCTAGTCTATTAAGAGGCTTCATTTCACGCCACACCCCATAGGAAATATTTCCAATATTATGTTCAAGGTGATTTTGGACAGGTTTACTTGGGTGATGATGAACCATGTCGAATTGTTGGAATGTTTAAGGTCCAAATAAAGAAAAAGAATGGAAACCAATGGTTACTAAAATAGGTGATACATATACCATATCTGGGAAGAAATCTAATTTTAACAGGGAAGTTGGAAAGTGAAGGTTGTATATCTACATTTATAGATAAGGTATGGAAGGACACTAAAGTATCATTGGTAATAGAAAAAGGAGAGAAGGTGGGTAAATTGTATCTATGTATTGGTAATTCTAAATATTCTCTCTTTGGATTCCACAGGAGTTGATACAACAGTTTGGCATCATAGTCTTGGTCACATAAGTGAGAAGGGGATGCATATAATTCACAAAAGAATTTTTTTTCCAGATCTTAAGCAAATTGATTTGGATTTTTGTGAGCAACGTGTTTATGGAAAATAGAATAGGGTCATATTTCTCATAGTTGGAAAGGAAAAGAAGAGTGAAAACATAGATCTTGTGCATACAAATGTATGGGGACCAACTTAGGTATAATATCTTGGTGGATCCCATTATTATGTTACTTTTGTTGATGATGCAACTAGAAAAATGTGGGTTTTGCATTCGAAAAAAAATATGATGTTTTTTACACTTTTAAAAAATGGAAATATTTGGTTGAGAATGAGACATAAAAAAGGTTGAAGTGTCTTGGATTAGACAATGGAGGTGAATACTGCAACAAGGATTTTGATCATTATTTTTAATTTCATGGGATTCATAGAGAGAAGAAAGTTCCAAGAACACCACAATAAAATGGTGTGTTAGAAAGGATGAATGGGACAATCATCGAAAATGAAAGGAGTATGATATTACATGCTTGGTTTCCCTTATAGTTATCGGAATATGCTATAGAAATTGTCATTTACTTGATAAAAAGAAGGCCATATATTAGGATTTGGACGACTTCCACATGTCTAGACACTAAGACTTGTGTGGAAGTACCTATATGATGTTACAAACATCAACAAAAAAATGCTAAGCCTAAAGGTCATGGGAGAAATGTTGTGCATCTTACTCCATGTACAATTTAAAATTTTGTGCATATTTCTCTATGGATGAGAATGAATTATATACAATTTTCATTAATTTATTAGCTTCATTCATGATTAGTTTAGCATGTTGTAGCTACACTTAAAAAATGTTCAACAAATGTTTAAATCTATGTGCTTTCCTATAGATGGTAAGCTATGGGATATGTTACCAAAAAGACATTTTGATGTAGGAGCATCGCTCCAAGCCAGCTATGTGTCAGCTAGCCAACACATCAAGCGCGTGTTCAATGGAGAGGAGAGGCACAGCCCTCTCACTTTAAAATTTCAAATTTGAAAAAATGTATTTAATGATTGTAAGGTTGGTTGAGCCAAAGCCATGCCTTTAAGCATGTTGTAGTTAATGACACCTTTAATGGCTGATAGCATGGGGATCTAACTCTGATTCATATTAGATGGCCCATTCAATGTAATTCATTGAAATTAATGAGAGTTGGTGAGGATGGAGGGAAGCACTCGAGGAGCCCCCTTTTGTAAAAAGATCTCATTTTCTTTTCAAAGAGAGTAGTTAGAGACTAGAGAGAATAGGAAGATAGAAAAAGGAGAGGAGGGTCGAGAATCTATTGTAGTCCGAGCTCCAACACATTGTAAAGAGGCATTTTCATATTAATACAAACAAAGCAGTTTTTCCTGCATGTTATTCTGTGTATGTTGATGAATGTCTTTATGTGTTGGTGATATGATGTGGATGTATGTGTTGTTTACATTTGCAGGCTATAGACAGGACTAGTTGTCAGTTGATTTCTTTGATTTCAGATTTGGGTTCTTTGTGGCTTCATGCAAGAGGTTGCATGATAGAATATTGTCGATTCTGTAAGCTAGTGCAAGAAGTGCACTTCAGAATTCTATGGAATTTTAGACAAAGACATTCTAGGAGGGAGCACCAGCTGAAGTCATTAAATCAAGGAAGAATCCTTAGGGTTGCTGAACACCTTGAAAGAAGAACTATGCAAAGGAGAGCACAGAGAGGGAAGAGGCAGAATTGATGAGAATTCTGTAAAGACTCTACTAGGATGGCATTGAGCAGATGCACAGGATGCATTGAGGAAGGAACTTTGTTCCAAGTTTAGTAAGAAGATAGAATCACTCAAGGTTCTGTGAGAGATTTGCCAGGAGGGCATTGAGAAAGTGCATAGAGTGCATAGGAGAAATCTATTTCGAGTTCAGAGAGAGAAAGAAGACAGAGTCACTAAGGATTCTAGAGAAATTTTCCATTGAGTTGGTGCAAGTGTGCATAGAAGGAACTCTTGGTTGGGTTCATAGAAGAGAATTGTCAAGGAGAGACACTCATAGAGTTATTGAATACTCTGTTAAGCTTAACAAAGTATTCTTGAGAAGGAAGTTTCCAGAGGTAACTTACATCCCTTCAAGGAGAGAAAGGGACAGAGACACTTTGAGGTCAAAGCCTCAGATAAGCTCAGGACGGATAACGTAGTTGTGTGCAAGAATCCTACAAAGGGTGCAGAGGTCGAGAAACCTTTTTAGGTATCAGAGCTTGATTGTGTCTGTATATTTCAGGCAGAGGGAGCTAGAGGAAAATGAGTAGTCTGATATTCACCAAGGTGGTATCAGAGCTTGATTGTGTCAGTATATTTCAGGCAAAGGGAGCTAAAGGAAAAGGAGTAGTTTGATATGCACCAAGGTGGTATCAAAGCCTAATTATGGTTGTATATTTCAAGCAAAGGGAGCTAGAGGAAAAGGAGTAGTCTGATACACACCAAGGTAGTATAAAAGCTTGATTTTGTCTATATGTTGTAGGTAGAGGGAGACAAAAGAAAAGGAATACAGAGTGTTGAATATCTGTGATGATTCTTTCAAGGTGAATAATAGTCAATAGACAGTCATGAGGACTGTAAGAGATGTTGGAAGCACTCACGGTTGCGGAGTAACAACAACAAGTTTTCCAGGAGGGCAGACAAGAATAGGAAGATGGATACTGAAGGCCATGGGCATGGTCATAGGGAATACCACAAGTAGAAGAGAAATCCAGAGATGGATCTAGAACTTGCTGAGATAAGGGCGAGGATGGAGAATCTTGCACTGCGGATGCAGTAGAATGAAAAGACACATTGGGTGTATGAATGGCCTCTGAGGAGGAAAGAAAAGTGGCCAGTCAAGAAATTGTTGGCCAGAAGATAGTAAAGGTTGTTGAGGATGTGGCTGAGGTATGTGAAAAGCCTCAGGCCCACATAAGAGATGGTTCATGTGTGTGAACCAGAAGCTGGGAGAAATCTCAGTGATGATGAAGAGGAGAGATCACTGGAATATCTCGTAAACTGCCAGGTGGGAAGAAGTGCACTTTCAAATTGTCAGGTGGGAAGTAGAAAAAGATCAAGTGAAGGTATCATATATTTCTAGGAGGGCGGTGTTGAATGTTCAAATTTCCAAGAGGGAACTGAGATGGGATCAGAAGATCTCATAGATTGCCAGGTGGGTAGTAGAAAATTCCCAAATTGCCAGGCGGGTAGGGGAAAAGAAGTGAGACTATCTGAAAGTCTCAGAGACTCAAGAGTGAGTTCAGGTCAGAAAGGAGTGCTGAGAAGTGAAGATTCATGTGGTTTTGCAGACCATGTGAATGAAGATGAGGACATGTTAAAAAATTGCCCCATCCAGAAGGAAGATTAGAAGAGCATTCTAATGGTTGGAGGGATAAAGATATTCCTACCAAGTTTCCAAGACGAGGCCATGGAAGATGTTGCAGGTGCAGAAATAGCAGAAGGACAACCAGCTATGAATATCAAAGAGATGGAGGAGATGTCAGAATATTCCCAAGGAAAATAAGGGGAGCACATAGTTAAGATTCTCACTCCATGGGAGGAGTTATAAATGTTAGAGGATTAGTTGAACAATCCATAACCAGTAGATGATTGTCGTGAGAAGACAATCATGCAAATATTAGCAGAGGAGAATTCTGAGGAATCGCTCAAAAAATTCAGCCAGAGAGATGTACAGTTGATGATGACTACAATGTTGAGGCAGGAAACATAAGATGAAGGAGAATTCCAGTCTGAGGAGAAGATGGAATTCAATCATCACAAGGAGAAATGGCAGAAGCAAGTTTGTCAGGGAAAGTGACTGAACAGTAGGTCAATCAAGAAGATAAGACTGCAGAGCTAAATTTTGTAGCAAAGTGGAAAGTTGASACCACAGAGGAAGAAGATGGCATGGGATATCTAGTTGATCTACCCGTTTGCAGGAAAGAACAGCAGTGGAGCAGGCTTCAAAAGAAGATCCAGCCATGGGAGTAGTTGGATGAGAAKATTGAGGAGATTAGAAGGTCGATGTCGAGGTCAGCAACAAGAAACTGCTAGTAAGGAAGAGTTGAGAAGAGGAGAACCTACCATAATAGAAGGGCAACAATAGTAGCAACAACAACGAAGCAGTGGAGTAGATGGATAGCTTCAGAGAATTGTTTGGGATCCAGGTGGATTTCGACAAGCATGTTGGGAAGCTCATTAGTAGGAGCTCATGAATTTTTCACAGCAGAGGAGTATGATGCAGGAGCATCACTCCAAGTTAGCTACATGCAAGCTAGTTAGTACATCAAGTGTGTGTTCAATAGAAAGGAGAGGCACAACCCTCTCACTTTAAAATTTCAAATTTGAAAAAATCTATTTAATGATTGTAAGGTTGGTTGAGCCAAAGCCATGCCTTCAAAATGCTATAGTTAATGACACTTTTAATGGCTGATAGCATGGGGATCTAACTCCAATTCATCTTAGATGTCCCATTCAATGTAATTCATTGAAATTAATGAGAGTTGGTGAGGATGGAAGGAAGCGCTCGAGGAGCCCCCTTTTGTAAAAGGATCTTCTTTTGTTTTCAAAGAGAGTAGTTAGAGAACAAGGAGAATAGGAAGACAGAAAAAGGAGAGGAGGGATGAGACTCTGTTGCAGTCTAAGCTGGAACACATTGTGAAGAGGCATTTTCATATTAATACAAACAAAGTAGTTTTTCCTGCATGTTATTCTATATATGTTGATGAATGTCTGTATGTGTTGGTGATATGTTGTGGATTTATGTGTTGTTTACATTTGTAGGCTACAGACAGGAGTAGTTTTTGGTTTCATTCTTTGATTTCAGTTTTGGGTTCTTTGTGGCTTCATGCAAGAGGTTGCATGACAGAATACTGGGGGTTCTGTAAGCTAGTGCAAGAAGTGCACTTCTTAATTCTACAGAATTTCAGACAAAGACATGCTAGGAGGGAGCACCAGCTGAAGTCATTAACTCAAGGAAGAATCCTCAGGGTTGTTGAACACCCTAAAGGAAGAACTCTGTAGAGGAGAGCACGGAGAGGGAAGGGGAAGAATTGTTGAGAATTCCGTAAAGACTCTGCCAGGAAGGCATTGAGCAGATGCACAGGATGCATTGAGGAGGAAACTCTGTTCTGAGTTTAGTAAGAAGATAGAATCACTGAAGGTTCTGTGAGAGCTATGCCAGGAGGGAATTGATAAAGTGCATAGAGTGAATAGGAGAACTCTATTTCGAGTTCAGAGAGAGAGAGAGAGTCACTGAGGATTCTAGAGAACTCTGTCAGGTGGGCATTGAGTTGCTACAAGTGTGCACAGAAGGAACTCTTGGTTGGGTTCATATAAGAGAAGTGTCAAGGAGATACACTCATGGAGTTACTGAATACTCTATTAAGCTTAGCAAAGCAAGCTTGAGCAGGAAGTTTCCAGAGGGCACTTACATCCCTGCAAGGAGAGAAATGGATAGAGACACTTTGAGGTCAGAACCTCAGATAAGCTCAGGATAAATAGCACAGTTGTGTGCAAGAATCCTGCAAAGGGTACAGAGGTTGAGAAACATTTTTAGGTTTCAGATCAAAGCAAGCTCAGGAGGGAAAACGCTTTTAGAAAGGAGGCAAGTTCATCAAAATCATATCGAGCTCGTAGAGGAAGAAAAGGCCGAGGCCCTTAAAACTTTGAAAATCTTCCCAGAGGAAGGGAAGAAGCACAATGCTTAGGAAGGAGATCAACTACCATTGGATTAGTAGCACAGATAACTATTGATCACAAGATCAGGGAAAATTACATGGAGATTAAACCCGTAGAGGTGGCGTAGTGGAAGAGTTGAAATAGACGGTGGAGACACTTCGTGGAAGAAGTGTGAAATGCCATGAACCATTGGATGAGAAGCAGTAGGAGTCGTTGATTCCCCTTTGGAGTGGTTTTGACTTTTCGACATTTCAGAATTCAACATTTCGGCAATTCTGATTACAAGGATTCGGGACACTCTGGGTTGAAAACCCCGAAGTCACAAAACATGACGTGTTCTTGGAGTGGGGTGTGGTCTCGAAGGAAGGGGCCATTTAGACATTTTGGCATTTCAGATTTTGGGGCTTGGAGCGGTGAGTGATTTTTGGAATCACTGCATCGTGATACTTTCAGAGTTCCGTGAATTTTCAGTTCACGGAACTTTGAAAGGATCTAGACCGTTTGATCCAACTCATCGAGAGCTGTTGGATCTCGTGTGTGAATTTCAATTTTGAGAATTCGGGGATTCATACATCGGGATTCGAAAGATAGAGAATAGGGGGGAACACTTGTATCATGTTTTTCAGAACCGTGAAAGTCGGTAGCGCTTTGTCTTGGACCGTCATTTTGGCTTTTTGATACTTGGGTGCTCGAGAGGCCAAGAGTCGAGAGACGTGGAGTATCGACTCGCGATATCGTGAAAGCTCAAAAATAGTCGCAGGAATAGCACCCCCTCTTTCATCATTTTGGCGTTTCAGAGTTTGGAAGGTAGAGAAGGCAGTGGTTTGGGTCGCTTCATTTCAAATTCCAGGGTACCGAAATCCCAATACAGCTAGGACCATTGGGTCAAGGGAGAACTCTATTTCGGGTTCGGTGAGAAGGAGGTGAAGACTCACTCCTGGTGCATGTTTGCACAGGTGGAGTTTTCATGAAGGACCTATGGATCAGATTCGTAGGGTTCTAGTGAGGGCCCGAAAGAACTGATTCGATTCTGTGAATTCAAAGAAGATCGATCYTGTGCGGATCTCGGCCCAAGGGTCAGGGGTCTGCAACAAATTTTTATTTTTATGTGTAATCCTCACTATAATATGTATTTTAATTAATGATTAATGTGTGGCTACAACCAAATGATGTATATKTGAATTGTATTGTGGAATTTTAATGAATGAAATGTGATGCTAGATCCTAGGGGATATGGATAGATATGGGGGTTGATTCATACAAAAAATAGGGGAGGGTCTAAAATAGTGTCTAAGAGGGGTCCAAGGGGGAATAACCCATGTTTATTAATTAAAMTCACTTCCTAAAATTACTATTGGTATATCAAACTTCTATTTTATTGTTGAGTGTTCCCAAGGCCAATCATTGAATGCATGTAAGAGGGTGGGTGTGAGAAGTCGCATCCCATAGTTGTGGGAAGCATGGGACTAAGTAAAATAATTTTGGAGAAGAGTGTAACTCAAGAAAGTAAGACAAATAGAAGAAATTCATATGGGCAGTGACAAAACTTTTAGACAATCAATGTTTTTGCATGAACAACAAGGAGAGAGTAGGGATGAAAATCTTGGAGCTCGAAAAACCATGGAGAGTGAATTATGGAGCATATTTGGAGTAGAAAAATGAAGAGAAATTTTTTAAGTTCTGAAGAGTGAACTCTTTTGTGAGTTGCACTATAACAACAAATGATTATTTCTTCTTTTCTTGGTAGTTTTCTTAGCAATGACTTCCCTTGAGTTTCCCAGTAGTGAGATTCCTAGTCACATGTTCTAGAGAAATCATGGTAAATGAATTATATTCTTGATGGACTGAAATCAGTGAAAGGGTATGTTCCTTGGGTTGGACATGTTGAGAGGAAGAGAGATGGTAGAAAAATGGGATACTTGTAGCAGAATACTAGTGGATTGTGGGATGTTTCTAAGATGTGAGTGGAGAGTGAGAGACCACCTTATTTTGTGGATTTTCAGCCCCAAATAGGTGGTCAATTACTGTTTATATATGGAACAACAAGTCTATGGTTGGGTGGAATGTCTATTCCAAGTAGTTGGTTGCACAATGTTTTTAAAAAGATAAGTGTTTTATCTTGTTGTTGTGTTGCATTATGAGTTTACTTGTTGTGTATTAACTCTATGTTTGAGAATGATTTATATGCTTATGTGTTTGAGTTTATTATATGCATTTTATGTTTATTTTAGAATATTGTAGATGCATCTAGTTCATGGTATCAACAAATGGTTAAAAATTTATGTTTTCCTATAGCCAGTAAGCTACAATATTAGTTAGCATAATTTTTTTTATTTTATGAGTATTTTTGCATGCAATGGACCTCATATAGGCTAGAGAACATTACATATTAGTATTAGAACTTTTGGTTCAACACTAAACCCATATGGGCTAAGAAACAGTGTGAAGTTTAGGAAATCCATTGTTAAAAATTTCTATATCTAACAAATTTGGCGAAAAGTGGTGAAAAATCAGAGCAAAATCCTCAAATTTGTGAGAAAATTTGAGTTTCAAATTCCTCATAAGTATTGAAGAGATGATCTAGGGTGTCAATTTGTTGATTGAAAATTTAAAATTTAACTTGAAAGGTTGAAATTCATGTTTTAATGGTCACTAAATAATTGGGTGAAGTTGATGGATCGATGATCGAGATCCCATTTGATTTCAAAATAAATGGCCAAGATTCATTGTAAATAGGTTTTAACACTTATAACATTTTTTGGAGTTTGGCAAGGTCTAGATGACCAACGAACGAGATTCATTTTCGACAGTTGGAAAAATGAGGTAGATCGATGGTCAAGATTCATTTTTTATTTTTTCAAAGTTGGAGTAGATCAATGGTAAAGATCATTTTTCATGTAAATTGATGATCCATATTTATTTGGGTTGATTTGGTTGAAATTTTATAAGTATTGGAGTTGATCAAGAGAGATCATCGATGGATTATGATCGATGGTCAGATCGATGAGATTTGCGAAGATTTTTTAGTTTTCCAATAGAAATTATTAATGGTTGATGATCGGATCAGAAATTTTGGTGAAGATTTTGGGTCAACTAAAGGAAATATTCTTTCATTGATGGACAATGATCGGTGATCGCCAAAAATTGGAAAAATATTTTATGCATCCAAAATAGTTTTTCGATTAATGATGGTCGATGAATGGGGGTCGGTAGATTCAATGAGGTGTTCAATTATTCCAAGAGAAATTGGAAATCATGGACAAGGGGAAATATGGTGATGATGTGTCATTCCATGTAATCATTTGTGTGTCATCCCACATCATATAGAGTTCCATGTCTTCATATACGTGCCTGCCACATCAACATCCACATGTCATGCCACAAACATAATTGCCACATCAGCCAAGAAAAGGATGATGGCTGATGGTTAGGATGATAAAATTGGTGAAGTGTTTTTTCATGCCAATAGGAAGGGATAATGGTTGATGGTAGGGTCATTCAATTTAGAAATTATTTACAAAATTTGTTGTGAAAGGAAAACGTTGATGGTTCAGGGCTGAGTCAATGAAATTGGTAGGTTGTTTATCTAGCTAAAGAAAATGATTAATCGATGATAGATTTCAAATCAGTGGTTGAGATTTCCATTGATTTCGAGATCAATGATTCATATTAGAAGGATTTACAATAGTAAAAAAATCAATTTTTCTATGAATTTTTCAAACTTTTGAATGTCTTAATCTTGCGGGGTGATTCTGAGGTCCTAAACAATGCTTTTAAGCATTCAATTTTTACGAAAATGGGGTGTATATTTGGTAGTCCCTATATCTTCATATTAAATAAAAGAACTCAAAGAGAGCTTTCCAACAATATATCAAGGACATAAAACATATCTTGTATGTGAAAAATATAGCTAAAATAATTAAGGGTATAATGTTGGCACCCGTTTACTTCTAGAGGGTATAACTACTTGCTCAAAAGTTTTTTTTGGGAACAAGAGAAGTCTATAATATTATGAACCATATAATTCATTCATTGAACCAGATTTAGAATCTAGGTACGTAAAAATGTGGAAGAAGAGAAGCGAGACACATGTAGGATACAGGGATAAAATGGGAAAACAATCTAAACTTCCTCAGACCATAAATTTCATATTAGAGCTTGGATTTTAGAAAATGAATAGTCACTGGAAAGGTCTCAAGGATTATAATATATCTATCCACCCATTATTTTTAATTGGATATGAAATTTTTCTCAACAAGTAATATATCATTTTTACAACTCGGTAAAAACATAATAAGGAGTGGAAAATTGCTACTTGAGAAGGTTGTAACTTTTGTTCAAAATTAAAATTGAGGCACGAGTATAGTCATTATAAATTTATTTAAGAGATGAATGTGTCTAATTTGTCTTAGTGCATTTTTTCCTTCATAAATTGAGATGAGCAATAACCTATATTCTAATTAATGAAAGGTTTTATAGTATGAATGTGCTAACAATAATTATTAAATGAACATTTCTTCTAGAATTAGACGTACATGAAAACAATTTTGGTTCTTATACAAGGACTGTAGTTGTGGAATATTACTAAGGATCTTAAAACCATGAGGAAGAAGTCAAAAGTTTGCATGTCAACATGGGAAATGCTGAGACAGAGTCCAATGGAAGAAGTGGAAGGCATGAGCTTGTAACTATGATAAGTATGCAAAGAGAAGTGTAGAGGTATAAGGATGATAATGGAAGGATTATGAAGGCTCAGGTAGAGATACTTTATAGTATGAACATGTTATAGAATCAATAAAATAAATACTTTGGCACAAAGAAAGAAACTAGTGCTAGAAAAGTGACCTTATCTACATCCCATAGTAGAAACGATGATTAAGGGAATGAAAAGAAGTCAATAAGAATGAACAAGAACCATCATTCTCCAAGAAAATCCACTAGAATAACTCATGCAAGTTAAGGGCCAGGGAGCAACCCAATTGTGTCTCATGTCAAGAGCTATAAAGTAAGGCCCAAGGAAGACATATTACAAGGTGAACTTAGGAAAATCAAGCCACCAAATTTAAATGGTGAGCATGGGAAAATATGATAGATTGAGGCCTAACTGTTGGAAATGAAGAAATATTTCTAGCTACATGATTACCCCTCAAGGGTAGAAGCTAGAATTGCAACCTACTACTTTCAAGAAAAGACAACCATGTGGTGGGATCAACTTAAGAAAGCCAAGCACCTTGATGAGAAGATGATCTAATGGAGGAAATTCAAAGGATATTTCCAATATAAATATTGGTCCGAGCATTATTATGAAAGGAAGATGAAAGATTTATTTGAACTCAAGTTGGGAAGCATGAGAATCAATGAATATGAGAAGAAATAATTTGAATTGCTAAAGTATATGGACTTCAACAATGATGAGAAAGTTAAATTGCAAAGGTTTTTGAGAGGGTTACCCTCCTATTGTGAAAACATATAATATGATCAACCCAATACTTTGGAGGAGGCCATAAGAAGACAAAAGCATCTTTATGAGCAGAGAAAAGGAAGGTCAATTTTTAGAAAATCTTCGAATGCCAAAATGAAGGGTAAAAATGAGAAAACAATGAAAGGATTTAAGCCATTGTTTTTAAAGAATAACTAACAAGTAAATAATCAAGGATAGTCAACCCAAAATGAGCACAAGATTGCAAATTCATTTGGGAAAAAGCTAATGCAACAACCTATACAACGTTAGGGATGTGAGGAAAATCACTTATATAGAGTCCATCCTCACAAAGGAAAAAGGATGACGAGCGTCCACAACATTCAAGAGGATAAAAAAATGGAATACAATGGAGGAAACATTCCAAGGATCTATGTTTCATTAGAAAACAAACAAGTAAAATATCAATCTCCCATGATTGAAGTGGAAGGTAAGATTGATAACCAATCCATATAAATTTTAATTGATTATGGATCTATCCATTGTTACATAACCTCTAACATTGTTGAAATATTTCACTTTCAAAGGAGTAAGCATAAACAATATACGTTAGTTTAGTTATCCATGGGGGCTAAGAGGAAAACTGATGAGCTAGTTAAATATTGTCCCATGGACATAAAAGGATTAAACACAAAGGCAGATGTGAACATCAATAATTAGGTTCATATGATTGTTTAATTGTCATGGATTGGTTGGAAAAACACCATGTTGTCCTAGATTTTTAAAACAAGATAATCACATGTATTGATGAAGAAGGGAAGAAAGGCAAGGTTCAATGAATTCCAAGAGTTGTAGTTGTTAGAGAAATTTCATCTATGTAGTTGAAAAAGAGTTCTAGGAAATGAAGTCAAATTTTTGCATACCATATGGAAGAGACAACTAGAGATAAAGTGGAAATCATTGAAGACCATCCAATCTTAAGGGATTTTGAAGATATTTTTTGGGAAATCCTAGGACTGTAACCAAAAAGAGACATTCATTTATCTATCGATTTGGTGCCAGAAGCGGTCCCAGTGTCCAAGACACCATACATAATGACAACACCATAATTGAAGGATTTGCAGATGTAGCTTGAAGAATTTTTAAAGAAGGGGTATATATGTCCAAGTGTGTCAACTTGGGGTGCCCCGATTATTTTTGTGAAAAATAAAGATGGAACTTTAATGATGTGTATTGATTTCAAAAAATTGAATAAGGTCATCATAAAGAACAAATATCCTTTGGAAAGGGTTGATGATTATTTTTATCAAATGAAAGGTGCATAAATCAAGTGAGAATTAGCAACCACTATTATAAGAATATCAATATCATGTTATCGTCAAGCGAGGACAAAGGAAGAGGACATTAACAAGGAAACATTTAGGACAAGATATGGGAATTATGAATTCATGGTAGTTCCATTCGGGCTATCGAATGCATCGACCATTTTCATGTACCTGATGAATCAAATGTTTAGGGAGTACCTGGACAAGTTTTTAATTATGTTCTTGGTTGATATACTCATCTACTCTAAGTCATAAGAGAAACATGAGAAAAAATTTAGAATGATGCTAAAAGTTTTAAGAGATAATAAGGTGTATTCCAAGCTATGTAAGTGCATATTCTATCAAAAGAAGATTCATTACATGGGGCATATTACTTCAATAGAAGGGATGGTATTTGATCCTAAGAATATAGAGGCCACTAGAGGATGGATAGTTCCAAGTAATTTCATAGAGATTAGATCATTCATGGGTGTTTGAATGGAGTGGAGTGGAGAAGAATGGAGTGGAGTTTGAATGGACTTCCAAGTGTGAAGAGAATTTTTAGTAGCTTAAAGACATATTGACAAGTGCACCATTATTAATATTGTATATCCAAAGGAAGGATTTATTGTGTGCATGGATGTGTGCAAGGAAGGGCTTTATGGAGTCACCACACAAAAAGATAATGTGGTGTGCTATGAGTCCATAAAATTAAAGGAGAATGTGAGGAATTATGCTACCCATGATCTAGAGTTAGCATCCATTATTCATGCATTGAAAATGTGAAGACATTACCTCATGGGAATGAAATATGAGCTAAGGAAAAACCACTATGGTTGTAAAATTGTTTTTGGATAACCCACATTATATGTCAGACAAACTACGTAGCTAGAACTTATGAGTCAATATGACTTTGAAATTAAGAACATAAAGGGAAAGGACTATCAGGTGGATGATGCACTAAGTAGAAGAGATCATGAAATGCATATTGCATCCATTATCATCTACAACACATATTTAAAAGACATAATTTTAGAGGTAGCAAATTCGGATCAACAATATCTAAAAATAAAAGAAACATTACAACAAGGTGATTTTCAATAGAAATTTAATTATTATTAGATAAAAGAAGATGGAATTACCATGTACAAAGGAAAAGTATATGTGTTGAATTCAAATGAGCTGAAAAATACAATGATCAGGGAAATGGATAGTGTGTTATATCCTGGGCACCTAGAATATCATAAAATAGTTGCAACTATAATAAGCCAACACTTTTGGCCCAAAATGGAGAAACAAGTGGACAATTATATAGTCAGATGTCTAGAGTGCCAGAATGTGAAGACTGAACATAGACAACCAACTAGGTTATTCTAGCCATTTTTCATTCTAGAATGGAAGTGGTAAATTGGTGCAATGGATTTTATTAAGAAGTTTCCTAGAACAATGAAGCAACATGATTCCATCAAGTTGGTGGTGGATAAATTAACTAAGGCCGCATATTTTATTCTAGTGAATATTACACACAAGGAAACAAATATTGCAGAAATATACATGAAGGAAGTTGTTGGGATAGATGGAGTTCCTAATGCAATAGATTCATATAGGGAACCAAAGTTTATATCCAGTTTATGGAGATTTTTTTCCAAAGGATTTGGGACAAATTTAAATCTTAGTACAATGTACCAGCCAAATTCAGATGAGAAAATAGATAGGAATAACATACTAATTGAGGACATGCTCAAGATGTATGTGATGGAAAAACAATAATAATGGGAGGACTATATCCACTTAGTAGAATTAGATTACAATAGTGGGTTTCAAGCCTCATTAAAAGTGATCCCATTTGAAGCATTGTATGGCAGGAAGTGTAACACACCAATGAGTTGGGACAATGTAGAAGACATAGCAATTATGTAGGCAAATTTGTGAAGGATATGGGAGATAAGATGACAAAGATAAAGTGGAATGTAAAGGCTACCTAGGATAGGTAGAAAATTTATGCAAACAAGAACAAAGTTTTTAGATATTTTAAAGTGGGAGAACACATATTATTGAAAGTGAAAGAAAAGAGAATTTCAGTAATATTACGAAGTTTCCCAAAGTTGGAAACAAGATATTATGAACATTTTCAGATTTTAGAAAAGAAGGGGTCAATTGCATACATGCTAGCATTTCCTACATCCATTAGAGGGCATAATTTGTTTTATGTGTTATTATTAGAGAAATATGTGTCTATCCCTAACCACATAACTAATTGGACTGTGATCTAGGTAGAACATGAAGGATATTTCTAAGTGGAACCATTATGCATCTTGGACCAAAAAGTCAAAGTGTTTGGAAAAAAAACCATAGGGTTGGTAAAGGTTTAATAGACCTACTAAGGTCCTCAAGATGCAACATGGAAGCATAAAAAATATTGTGGGAGGAATATCTGTAATTGTTTGTCAATTTTGAAGAAAACAAAATAAAAGAATGCAAGACTCCATTTTGAGAGGCTAGATCTCTAGAACCACATCTCAGAGTCTAAGTCGACCTATTTCAGGGCCTTGGAAATAAAATGGTACAATCTAATGGACTGAGAGAAGTTAAGGGGGTACATTCCTTGGGTCAATGAGTTGAGAGGAACATGCGAATTTGGTTGTAATTTTAGACATGGTATTTCATGTTGTGAGGTGATTCCTTTTCTTTCCATGTGTCCCAAGTGGTATTTCCTTGCTGACATTACCTGCATGGTGGTGACTTTATTAAAGCTCATATAGGTTCAAATCTGCACTTTGTTGATCATCCTTAACTTACATCTCTAACTTTTGAATCCGTTGATTCTATATGACATTAAAACCTTGTTTTGCTTGGTTGTGAGACTTATCCCATATGCATAGAGAGAAGGTAAACAAAAAAAAGATTTATATATATATATATCGTTGAATGGAATCTTCCGTAGAGCATAATGGTCGAGGGATTGGGCTTGGGCTTCACGTTGGTTGGTTTGTTGGGTGCATGAATCATTCGACATATAATTTAGGTGGTTGAATCAAGATTTGTATAGGTCGAGGACTTGGATATTGGATTGAAATTCCAACATAGGCCACTAAAATATATAAAATAACCAAACACCATTTTTTAATAAAAAATATTATTTTAAAACCTCATCAATTAGTTTTAAAATAATATAATTTTTCATACTTGACTTGGTTTTTGGGTAGCAAGGGAAACTTAGCATTTTCGATACAATTTAAGAGACCAAGGAATTGCATATCTAGAATTTGAGATCATAGGAAACTTTGACAAAGTGTGATACAAGGATTTGAAATTTTTGAAAAAGTTTGAAAGTACAAGGATAACTAGCAAAGATTTGGTGGACCAAAGAATGGAAACTAGAAAGAATGCAGAATATGTTGGTCTATGCAAAACAAATTATGAGATAATGCAAAAATTGGCAATGTCAATTTTTTCCTAACATTATGCATGACCCATGATGGTTATTTCTTTCTCTCTTACTTGTTTTTATGTTGACCCAGGTTTGGATCTCAACAGGTTTCCAACAAAACCCTCAAAAACTATCGTCCCTCCTAGTAAACTAGAAGGAAACGTTGCGCATTGGGTGCACAATGAAGTCTCACTCAAGAAAATTTTTATGGGTGAATGCAATACCTAGGTGTTTGGATTCTAGGAATGAGTGGGGATCTAGGTTTGTGTTCCTCCTTCTTTATGAATTAACCTTGTTAATGATTTAAATATTTCTAGGATTTATTCATCTTTATCCTTTTTCATGCATGCTGATACATCTAGTTTAATAATTCATTTATAAGATAACACTTAACATAAAGTAAACATTCATTAATCATCACACATAACACAGGTATTGCAGTGGCTCACCCCCTCCTGGGGCTACGCCCACAAATATATGGATATGCTCTTTTATTTAATCTACTGTAAAATATTTCACTGCATGCATTACATTTCAGTAAGAAAATTAAGATTGAGGGTGGGAACACTATGTGAGGTAGACTAGATCACACCAGGATCCTCATCCTGTGACCTAACCCTCAAATTCTACCTTACTTGAATCTTCTAGAAACTTAAGACAATCAACAATCCCACAAAATGATATGATCCCTTTCTTTCCTTAACTAACATCTCTCTTTCCTAGACCTCATAGGTTCTTATTTATACTATTTTATAGGATTATAGCCATTACAATCCTTATCAAAAACCTTAACCCTATCTAGGTTAAGATTGTATTCCTACACACCATGTTGCATTTTGTTCTGCATGTTTCTTTTTCTTTTTTTTCTACATGCGTCTTTCTTGCCACTTATTGCACCTGCTCCAAAATTAGGTTTTTCCGCAAAATAAATCCTTCTCTAAAAATAGGTTTTCACACAAAACAAATTTCCTTCTAAAAATATATATTTTCCCAACATGCTCCCAACACTAACATGTGGCTCTTCTTGAGCCACTCAGGTGGTGCATGCTCCATGTACAACCTTTGCCAAGCTGTGAAACTTTCCTTCTAATTCTTCTCATTTTTCTCTCGCTTTGCGACTTTCTCTCTGAGATCCTTTATCCTCTGCATTGTGATGTGTTCTCTCATAGAATATGCGCTCTTGGAATGAACCCGAGCCATCCTTGTCTTCCCTTCCTCTAGTCCCACAATTATTTGTGTTGATTGTTGTTTGACATGTTCTAACTGGGATTTCCTTGTCTGCTTGTTATTCTTTGTAGTCTTCAATTCTGTCTAGAGGGTCTTCATCTCTTGTTTGCTTTTCAATCTCTTTGTAATTATCATGGCCTTTTGTCACTGCTTAAACTCCTTAATTTTAGTGCTAATTTTCACCTCTTGTTGGTTTGTTTGTTGGACCCAATCATCTTCCTCCAACGTCATCCATAGTTGAGCAGTCCTATCAAAACATTTTGTGACCATTTTGTTTCCTTTCTCCATAATTTATACTTGTAGGGATTCAAGTGGATCCCTTTCAGCTGTGACTTCGGGAGGAGTGGTTGGTGTTAATGTTTCTTTGAGTTCCTCAATATCCTTCTTATAGTCTCTGAGCATCTGTGTAATGATTTGAATTTGTTCTTCAACATTGCTTAGGGTTCCTACGCATTGTCTAGAATTTTTGTGTAGACTTCCTTGAGATTCTACTCAAATTTATCTATGCACTTATTCTCCTCTTGTTTCTCCATATTGACCTTATCTACCACCATATATAGTGCATCATTTCCATCTCTCGTTACTTGCAATTATGTCATGTCTACTCTAGCTCGTGATTGCACTTTTTGCGTGACACTGACTTGTATCTTGTACAGTTCCTTTGTGGTATTTTAGCCAATACCAATTGTAACCGTGCAATGTATTTAAGTGGCATATGGGATATGGCCTCATTGGCCTGCAACATATTAGTTGTTATATGGAAGCTAGTAATTTCTTTCACTATGATTTGGATTGTGTATTTTTTGTTCTTCTCGGTCTTGTCCCTTGCCTCTGTCAGTCAGGGGATCAATTCTTCTTCTCTCTCTTGCATTTGGTATGATTGTATCCATTCCAAGATGTAATTAATGTCATCCAACTTGCTCCTTATACTTCCTCTTTCATTCTTGTCTTCCTCATACTCCTCCATTGTGCGGTATTGTACCCTCTCTGCGACTAGTTCAACATCATCCTCAATGATTGTGTATTATGGGATTTGTTTATGGGACTTAGCATTCTTGTGCGGCCCACTTGTATGTATGATTGGCAATTTGGGTGGCCCTATCTCTTACAGAGTACTTTCCAATGTGGTTTATTGTGTTGTTGTTTCCCTGCTTCCTTCTGCTTCCTGTGCTGGGGCACTATCTTTCTTTCCCATATGCCTGTCCTTATTTGGGGCAGTGCCCTTCTTCTATTTCCTTCTCTTTTGACTGATCTTTTCCTGGTGTGTTGATTTCTTGGTCACGGTGTTGCCTCCTAGAGGTGCCTGGGATGACACTGCTTCCACTTCTTTTCATTTGGGTATGTCCTTGGTGATGACTGGGATCTTCCAATCCTCTTTCCAGTATTTCATTTCCTATTCAAATTCCTTTGCGTTGATGCAAAATTGAAGTTGTATCCATTATTTGTCTGTATCCTTCCGTGCGTGTATCCACATATTGTGTCGATTATCCCTAAAGTTGTCTATCCCTTGATACTGCATGAAAACCTTGGGAGCTATTCTCTAGATGTTGGCTATATTCTCTTGCATATTGTTGAAATACCAAGCAAAAGTGTTGGAAGTACCACCTCTCCACTTTGGATCCAAAGTGCTTCCCAACGATGTATACCATGTTGTGTGACATCATCCTACTCTATCTCAAAAATATGTGTAGGGAGACTCTTTCTAGCCAATTATTTCTATCAATATAATGAGAGAGGAGTAATGGAACTTGGTTCCCAAATCTTGCACATCCTTGTAGTCATCTAGGAACAGATTTAGTAAGTATGGGGTCCAACTGAGCATGGTGTCATTTGTGCACTGTGCTTCTGCTGCGACAACCCTTGCAGGGACTTCCTCCTTGCGACATTTGTGAAGGATTTTGCATGCCGTCAATTTTGTTTCCATTCTAGTGGTTGTGTCACTGATATGATTTATAATGATTTCATTTGAGCCCCTTTTTGTCCCATAACTTTTATTCATCTCCTCTGCAAGTTCCTTTTTCTTGGTCTTATCATCCATGTACTGCACGACTTCTTACCCTCTGATGGTAGTCCTATGATGATTTAAATCAGTTCAACATCGATGGAGAATGGTTCATCTAGCAACAAAAATCCTCCATGGAGGACCACTAGTAACTGCTCTATGCAGTTGTTCACATACTTCCCCCTTCCAAAGTGAGGAAACTCCAACAAATTTATAATCCTTGTATTTTCCAAGCCTGCCACCCATTTCTTTGGCTGCAACACTAGATCTCCTAACAACCATGTGCCTAGGCTCTCCATATACACATATTATGAAAATTATGGGAAGTTGTTGGTGTCTGACACATTGTTCTCTATGTACCATAACCTTTCGACGTAGCCTAGTAAACTTTTCATTGTATGCACCCCACATGGGATGTGCAAAAAGATGATGGAGGCATCGGGATAATTGCATAGGGATCATGTGATGGGCTATTTCCCCTTTCTTTGTGTCGGCGCGCTGGATGTCCCAGCCTCTGGTTATTTTTTTTCCCGTCCCAACTTTGGTTTCCCCTTGATATCCTCGAGATGCAATCCCTCCTACTATGCAGACACCACCATAGGTTGTGGCCTTAGCCTATCAGATTTTGTCCTTTCACTGTCAATGCCATTTTTTTTGTAGGTAGCTTTTGCCCTGAAAGGTTGTTGTGGGTTTCCTGTTACTAATGGGTCATAGCCTTGTGCACTATCATGTGAATTGATGTCCATACTAACCATTTTTGGGGCCTGCCCATCTTCCTCTACTGGTGTGTCACTCACCGGTTCGATCTATGGCAAAGGAATTGTGTCGAGATTGATGATTCCCTTTGTCTATGTAAGCAAATGTTTTGTCTCTATGGTTTCCTATCATTACTGGTGTTTTCCATGTTGTTTATCTAGGTGCACCAACCTTTGTAGTTTCCATTGTGGGAATTCTTCCTTCTCTGATTGAACTTCATCTTCTATGATCTTTGAACTCGCGTATTTTCCTCTTGTCTTCATGCTCCTTAGCTTCATGGGTTTGTAAATTCATAATGTGTCTTGTTTGGCTTTTGTTTTAGTTACACACGAGGTGTCATAAGTTCCCTGAATCTTCTCGGAAATGCTTCTTTGATGGTCATAAATGCATGAAAGTTTGTCAAGCATGCTTCGTTAAGTTTCATAAATTCCCAATTCACGCCTTTTTGTCTTGACGACCGATTTTTTCTTTTCCGACCATTGGCCCATTTTCTGGTGCACTGCAATTTTCTGGTGCATTGTATGTTTCTGTTGTGACTTTTACCCTGGTGCATTGTGTTTATTTCCTATCATCCATATGTTTCGCACGGTAACTTTTTTTTTTGTGTTGATTATGTTGCCTGATGTGCACGATATTTCCTGGTATTTTGTATTTTCTTCATTTTCTATTTTTTTCTTCTTTTTCTACTTTTGTCTTCCTTTTTCTTCTTTTTCTATTTTTTGTTTCTTTTTATTATTTTTCTTCCCTAATATCTATTATAGTACACTATTTACACGACTTTATTATTGTGTTGTAACTATTAAGAATTAGTAGGTTGATCATCCTTGTACAGTTTCAGTCAATTATCGTTGATCATTCCTTTTAGTTTTGTTCCTCCCAAGTCTTTTAATTGCACAGATCCCCCATATGTGACAATATTTACTTCATATGCCCTATCCAATGCATTCTAAAATTACCAGGGTGTTGGAATTTGTTTTTATCATATAGAAAAAGTAGGTCTCCCTCCTTAAAACTCTTCTTTTTAATATGTTTGTCATGCCAGGATTTGTCTCTTTCTTTCTATACTTCTTGGTGAAATAATTCCAGAAGCATGTCCTCTTCCATTTACATTAGTTTATTTAACCTCTCCTATATTGCGCCTCTTTTGTTCATGTTGGTAATTGCTGCTACGGGCAAACTAGGTACTCAAAATTCTAATGGTACCACTGCTTCCTACCCATACACCAATCTGAATGGTGTTTTTCCTGTCAACTTCTTACATGTGTTCATGTATTCCCATATTACTGTTGGTATTTTCAAGTCCCAATCATCCCCATTAACATTGAAAATATTAGTTAATGAATTTTCCAAAATCGTATTGAAAGCTTCTACTATTCCATTTTCCTCAAGATGATATGGTGTACTCTTTTAGTGATAGAACTCAAACTCCTTGGCCACAGCCATGATGGTATTATTAATAAAATGAGTGTCTTGGTCACTGATCAAAATCCTAGGACACCCAAATCTAGTGATCACTTGCTCAAATAAGAACTGTGTTGCTGTCTCTATGCTACAATCATGGTTTGGGTCTATATACTTAAAATAAAAGCTTATGTATTTAATACTCTTATGAAATTCATAGATTTGGTTGAAAAGAGCACAGATAGGTCAATCAATTTTTTAAGGACAGATAATGGAGGTGAGTTCACATATGTGGAATTTAAGAACTATTGCAAGGAAGTTGGGATCAAAATACATTAGACCACATTTTATACTCCTCAGCAGAATGGTGTTGTTGAACGCATGAATAGGACTCTTCTAGAGAGAGAATGTAGGATGCTCAGTAATGCCAAGATGCAATAGGAAATGTGGAAAGAAGTAGTTCTTACATCATGCTATCTGATAAATCAATCACCATCAACTGCAATAAACTGTAAGATTCCAGAAGAGGTATGGACAGGTCAGTCGTGCGATTTTTCAAATATGAGAATATTTGGTTGTGATTCTTATGCTCTTATTTCTAAAGATCAACATTTTAAGTTAGATCCTAGATCAAAGAAATATGTCTTTTTTGGTTATGGTGATGGAGTTAACGGGTACATATTGTGGGATCCTACTTCCCACAAACTCATCATAAGAAGAGATGTAGTATTTGATGAATCCTCACTCTTAAAATCAGAATTGGTAGATGTTGATGTGAGACAAGAACATGTACTGCAAGTTCAACAAATACAGTTGGAACTCAACCATATTTAGAAAGGTAGGAGCATGAAGAAGTTCCAAAATAAGAAGATGAATATGTACATGCAAAAAATATCCAGGAAACTAAGGATATGCCTCAACCATCTCCGAGGAGATCTTCATGGGTCAGGAATCCTCCTACAAGGTATGAGGATTATGTTTCATTTGTGGCTTTGGTTTCTATTGATGGAGAATCTAGTTTTTTTCAAGAAACAATTAAGTTATCTAAAAGTTCTCAATGGAATAAATCTATGAACAAAGAAATGGATGCCTTAGAGAGGAATAAGCCATGGGACCTGGTAGAACTTCCAAAGGAATGGAAGGTTGTCAGTTACAAGTGGGTCTACAAACTAAAGAAGGGTGTTGATGATAAATTCGAAAGGTATAAGAAAGACTGGTAGCAAAATGTTATTCTTAAAATGAAGGTATTGATATTCATGAGATATTTTCACCAGTTGTGAATATTGTTTCAATTCGTGTTATGTTAGCACTGGTTTCTATAATTAATCTTTAGTTAGATCAGCTATATGTTAAAACAACATTTCTACATGGAGATTTAGATGAGGATATATATATGGAACAACTAGAAGGGTTTGTTCAGGATCACAATAAGAGGTTTCCTTGAAAACTCAAGAATTCATTGTATGGCTTGAGACATTCTCCCAGACAATGGTACAAGAAGTTTGATTCCTTCATGGCGAGCCTAAATTTTACGAGTGAATATGATCATTGTGTTTACTTTAAAAAGTTAGAAAATGGCATGTTAATTATTTTGGTGTTATATGTTGACAATATCATTGTGGAAATAAAGAGCATGGTTGAAATCAAAAAGTTGAAGGAATAGTTGGATAGGGAATTCAATCTGAAGGATCTAGGAGTTCCAAAACAAATCTTAGGCATGGAGATAGAAAGAGATGGGAAACATGCTAAGATGTGGTTATCATAACAAAAGTATGTGGAGAAAATACTTATGAGATTCGATATGAATAATGTGAAACCTGTACGGATCCCTTTGGATTCCCATTTCAAGCTTTCTTCAGGTTTATGTCCTAGTAATGATGAAGAAAAAGGATTATATGTCTCCTGTACAATATGCTAATGTAGTGGAAAGTTTGATGTATGCAATGGTGAGTATTAGACCAGATATTTCACATGAATGTAGTTGGTGTCCTCATTTGATACATGGAAAATCTCGGAAAAATCACATTGGGTAGTGGTGAAATGGGTGCTTTGATATCTTAGAGGAACAAGCATTTATTATATTACCTATGATGGTTTGAGAGATTTCGTTTATGGTTATTTATATTCATATTTTGCAGGTGACTTGGACAAAATGAGATCCACTTCAGTATATGTCTTTATTCTTGCAGGAGGACCTATTAATTGGATGTCAAAGCTTCAAAACATAGTCTCTTTATCCACTACTAAGGCATAGTATATGGCCATGGATGATTTTAGGGGCTAAATTTTGCTCATGGGCTAAGTTTACATGGTTTTTCCAAAAACGAGATTCGCTATTTTAAAAATGATTCGCCCAAATTCTATAGGATAAAATTTTTTTACCTTAAAAATCGCCAAAATTTTATAAAAACTATATAAAATCCTTAGAAGTTTGAATATTTTTACAAAAATATCACCAAACATTTATAGTTGGCATATGAAGGATTAGTAAGATTCGCCAAGGTTTCTACATTTTAAAATAAATTTCCATCCTTAAAATCATCCCTGTATATGGTTGCTTCCCATGCATGCAAGGAGGAAATTTGGTTACAGGGTCTGTTTGGTGAGTTTGGAAGGATGTAGGAGAATTTGAAAGTATTTTGTGATAGTCAATTGTTATTCATTTCGCTAGAAATCCATCTTATCACAGTAATACGAAGCATATTTCTGTTAAGTAACATTTTTTAAGACAAATTGTTGATGAAGGTGGGGTGTATTTGTAAAAGGTCCATACAAAATTAAATTCTGCACACATGTTTATGAAACCAGTTTTATTAGAGAAGTTGTGGTGTGTTGGTTGTGGAGCCTGATTATCTTCTTGATTTAGAGGTCCTTTCTTTCATCCATGTTTATACCCCATGAAGTATTTACACCCCAGAAGTATGTACACTCTTCCACGTGGGGGAGTGCAGAGGGGGGGTACCCCCTCTGCAGGGTCTGGGGGCAAGCGGGCCCTCAGCGGGGGTTCGGGGGTGAAGCCCCCGAATGAAAAAATTGCCTTGTAAATGTATATTGTAATTTCATTGTAAATCTGGACTGTTCATTATAAGGTCACAGATCTAATGGTAGAGATTATGTTAGGGGTTTTTTCCCTAGAAGGCAACCCTCTTTTATGATGGAAATGTATTGTGGCTATGGTTGACGGTGAATATTGTATTCTGAGAGAGGAGACCGTGAGAAAAAGAAGTGGAAGTTACAACGGGTTTTGTTGTAGGTTGTATCCTTTCACTTGCTGGATAATAATAAAGGAAGGACCTGGCAATTTCTCTGGTGGATGTAGCCCTCACTGGGTGAACCAGGTAAATCTGTTTCTCTCTTGTATTGTGTATCTTCTGTTTTTTTTTCTGCATTTGTTTTATTTTATTTCTCTGCGGTCCTGTTTTTCTAACAACTGGTATTAGAGTGAAATATAACTCACAGGAAAAGAGGGTTTCTGGTTTGAGTGGGAGCAATGTCAGAACATGAAAAGTTTAGGGTTGAGAAATTTAATGACCGAAACTACCAGTTATGGAAGATGCAGATGGATGATTATTTATATCAAAAGAATCTATTCCTACCATTGGGTGGAGTAACAAAGAAGTCGACAGCCATGAAGAATAAAGAATGGGAGATTCTTGATAGAAAGGATCTAGGAACAATATGGTTGAGCCTCGCAGCATCGGTGGATTTCAATATTTCCAAAGAAAAGACAATGAAGGCTATGATGGATGCCATTAGCCAAATTCTATGAAAAACCCTCAGCATCCAATAAGGTATTTCTACTGAAGAGATTATTTAATATGAAGATGTTGGAAGGTGGGTCTATTGCAAATCATTTAAATGAATTTAATATGGTTACTAATCAACTAAGTTCTGTAAAAGTGGACTTTGATGATGAGGTTAGGGCTCTTCTAATCTTGTGCTCATTGCTAGAAAGATGGAATGGCTTGGTCATGGCTGTAAGTAACACTGTCTCTAGTTCAAATACTTTAAAATTTGATGATGTTGTTGGTGTTATCCTTAGTGAGGAAATGCGACAGAAAAGAACAGGTGAGACATCAGGTAATGCGTTGAACATGGAGAATAGGGGAAGACAAAAGGACAGAGGAAAGGGCTCAGGGAACCGTAGAAATTCTAGGAAGGTCAGATCCAAATCCAGACTTGGAAATATAGTGTTAGAATTGTGGGAAGAAAGGACATATGAAGAAAGACTGCAGAGCTCCAAAGAAAAAAAGAAATGGACAACAGGAGAGAAATCAGGAAGCAAATGTAACATGTAATGTGTTACAATATGCTTTGATTCTTTCTGTAGATAATATTTTTGATTCTTGGGTAGTAGATTCAGGGGCTTCATTTCATGGCACACCCCATAGGAAACATTTTCTAGATTATGTTGAAGGTGATTTTGGACAATTTCATTTGGGTGATGATACACCATGCAAAATTGTTGGAATGGGAAAGGTAAAAATAAAGCAACGTAATGGAAACCAATCGTTGTTGAAAGAGGTAAGACATGTTTCAGATTTAAGGAAAAAATTAATTTCAACAGGGCAGTTGGCAAGTGAAGGTTGTATATCCATATTTACAGATAAGACGTGGAAGGTCATCAAAGGATCATTGGTGATAGCACAAGGAGAGAAGGTAGGTACATTGTATTTATGCACTGGTAATACTGACTCTTTTATATCTTTAGCTTCTACAGGAGTGGATACAACACTATGGCATCATAGGTTGGGACACATGAATGAGAAGGGTATGCAGATCCTTCACAAAATAAATTTGTTTCCAGATCTTAAACAAATTGATTTCTGTGAGCATTGTGTTTATGGAAAACAAAAGAGAGTCAGATTTCTCAGAGTCGGAAAAGAAAAAAATAATGAAAGGTTAGATCCTGTGCATACAGATGTATGGAGACTAGCTCATGTATCATCTCTTTCTATCTCTCATTATTATGTTACTTTTATTGATGATGCAACTAGAAAACCTTGGGTTTATTGCATTCGACAAAAAACTGATGTTTTTGATACTTTTAAGAAATGGAAAGTGTTAGTTGAGAATGAGACAGGGAAAAGTTTGAAGTGTCTCAGTGCAGATAATGGAGGTGAATATTGTAGCAAGGAGTTTGATGATTATTGTTCGTACCTTGGGATTCGTAGAGAGAAGAAATTTCCAAGAACACCACAAGAAAATGGTGTGTCAGAAAGGATGAACAGGACAATCATGGAGCATGCAAGGAGTATGAAATTGCATGTCGATTTTCCCTTACAGTTCTGGGAAGATGTTTTAGATAATGTTGTTTACTTAATAAACAAAAGAGATTCAATCTCTTTAGATGGTATAATTCCAGAGGAGAAATGGACAGGAAAAAAGGTAAACTATTCTTTTTTGAAAACTTTCGGTTGTGAAGAATTTGTCCATATTGATAAAGAAAATAGAACAAAGCTTGAGGCAAAATCCAAGAAGTGTACCTTTATTGGACTTGGTGTTAATGGTTTTGGTTATCGCTTATGGGATTATGAAAATAAAAAAATCATTAGGAGTAGAGATGTCATATTCAATGAGAAGGTCATGTACAAAGATCAGTTGCAGGGAAAGAAACAGGAAAAAGAAAAACAAGAATACACAGTGCTTGATGAGATCACTGAAAACGAAATTCCAAAGGAATCTGAGAATCAAAATGTACAACAATAGGAGCAATAGATACCTCAAACACCTACAAGTGTTGTTAGAAGATCTACAGGGTTAAGTATACCCCCT